>AYEL01053954.1:0-64609 GCA_000484575.1 Olivierus martensii
ATAAAGAATTTCAATATAAAAATTTCTTATATAAATGCATTTTATTTGATAAAATACTTTGATTTTACCTGGTTCAATTGCATATTGATCAAAATCTTGAACACCAGATTCTTTCAATATATGTTCATCAATGCAAAAGTTACCAGTGAAAGTTTTACTATCTTTAATGAGAACAGCATATGCAGCATCACTCATAATACTAGGTTTACGACAGGCTTTTAAAGCTTCTTCTCCTCCTAGCATCTCCATAGCAGCTGTTGATATAGCTAAACAGAGAAAAATCATATTGCTATGATTAAACAAATTTTTAGATTTATTTCTTGTAAAAAAATTTTCACCATAAACATAATACCATTAATTTATTTGGAAATTATTAAAATAACAGAAATATTGTATAAATTGGAAATTTACTGCAATGTTTATAATCATAAATAAATTATTTGTATGAGTTTTATTTGCAGTTTTGGATGTTTATTGATTATATTAGTATATAATTTTTTTAATCTGAATTTATTCCATTTTATATCTGAAAATGACTAAAAAAATGTTGAATTATAAAGATTTTGTTTTAAATATTTTATTAGAACTAATTATGCTTAATTTTTCATTTAGAACTTTATTTTGTATTGTTGTGACAATAGTTAAGATAAAAATTATTAAATAGTTATATTGCTAATCTATATAATTTAATGTTTCAAACTTATCATTCTACTATCAAATATAGTTTAAAAATTATTATGCAATTAAATAGTGACAGAAAAAAAATCTTTCCATAAATCAAAACTTAATTTGAAATTGAAACTTTAAGAATTGGAAATATTGATGAAATTTTTATAATTACAGAATACAGTCGGACCTCGTTAACACACAGTTAGGTAACATGCGAGTCTGCTTAACATGTGGTTTTACTATGACTACCTTGATAAGCAATTGCTTACGATATCACATCCTAAACATCTTTGTCATTAAATTTTGTGATCAGTGAGATTAGAGATAAAAATTCTCATCTTTTTCAATCCAAATGTTAAATAACACAAGAATTCTCATTCTAATATAGAAAATCCACTAGTTATATAAGTGGATTATTTCACAAAATCCTATGTAAATCAAAATATATGTATGTTGAAGTCATACTAGTATGCCCAAAAATGTAGCATTAAAAATAGTTATATTAAAGTATAAGCACAAGAGTCAGTCAGATGGTAAAGCATTTACCAGATGTGCAATAAAGCATTCATTTACCTTCTGGTAAATGTTCTGGTTATCACACAGCCATCAAAAGAGGGTCCAGGCAGGGGTTGCTAATTAAAGCTAATCTAATAACTACATAAAACATATGTACTATGACAAATGATGAACTTAAGAAACAATGCTCCTATCTTGTTATAGCTTTATCCACTTTTATCAGTAAATTTTTCTTGTAAGTAAGAGAATTTATAAGTGTGGATTTATATAAAGAAGGGATGGATACTGTGAGTTTTGTTTGTGAAGGTTCTAGAGAAAGTTTAAAAATTTTTTGAAATTTTTTTTTAATATTTAGTTTTTCAATATTTTTTTGTCTTTGCAATAATTTATTTTGTAAGTTTTGTCAAATTTAACATATAACAATTTGTTTTTCTACGAGGAGGGACCCAAAAAAAACCGGATTTTTTGTATAAAAATCTTATTTATTAACTTTTGAATTTTTAAATATAAATTTTTATTTTAGTATTAAAATAAAAATTTATATTTAGAAATTCAGCATAGAAATTTATATTCAGAAATTCATGCATTCAATAAAAATTACTAAAATATTATTTTAGTAATTTTTATTGTAATTCTATTTTTGATAATATTTAATAAATAACTACATTATGTGGTTTTTTAAAGAAAAAAATTATCAGAAACTAATAATTTTCACATATGTTGATGTATCAATTTTAATAAAATATACATTCCTAAACTTTTATATAATACAAACTTCAAGGGAATTTATTCCAAATAAACATAATTTTACTAGCCAAATTATATCCCTTGAAACTTTAACGGTGATTTTAATGATTTGAAAAAATTTAAGCTAATTTTAGCACCATCTCATAATTAGAATTATTATTATTTTATTAAATCAATGTGGTGCCATCCATTAATTAATAATTAAACTAGAATTTTTAACTAATTTATCTGACAGCTAAAATTAGTTTAAATTCCTTCAAATCATTAAAATACTGTTAAAGTTTCAAGGAATATAATTTGGCTAGTAAAATTAGGTTTATACATTCCTATTTTCAATTAAACATAATTGAATATAAAACAATATTAAGCAAAAGAATTAAAATTATTAAAAATTAAAAAATATATAACCAGAAATAAATGCAATTAAAGTTGACAATAAAAAGAAATATAACAATTTAAATTGGAATTTAAAACCAGTCAATATTCAGTTTATTTTTTCTCCTTCCCTTAAACTTTTGTCTGGGAAGAAGAATCTTCAACTGAATAATCATTGGCTTCCAAGTAAAACTGATCAAATTAGCATTCTTTTAATTTTTATGATAGCTCTATTTAATTATTTTATCTTTCAAAAATCTTAATATAAATTCAAAATACATTTCATGTTAACCCATTGACATCAGTTCCATTACAATTTCCGCCAGTCGCTTTGGTCCAGCAATTTTTTATAATTAAGCCTAATTAATATTCATAAAAATATGAAAATTCATATCTTTTTTATTTTTCATCGAAAAATTCTGAAATTTTTTTCATGTTGACAATTTTTGTATGTCTCTAACTGTGTAATTATTTTTTTGATATTTGTTAATTTGACAAAGTATTTGTTGCCTATGTTAGGTCAAAGGTTAACCCTTTCTTTTTTCTGACTGTTTTACCATCCAGCAAAATAGATGTTATTTTTTGATAGTCACATCTCTTCTGAACAAAATTAAATATGATTTATGAAAATAGGACCATTTTTCGATGCAAATTTGTTTATATAACTAACATTATGCAAATTTTGTTAGCAAAATTTTTGCTTTATATTCGTTAAAAAAACTCATTAATTTTTAGAAATTGTTTTTATAAGTAATTATTTATACTATATAGTGTGTTTTTACTATGTTTTAATAGTTTTTTATTTCAATTTATTAAAATACACGTCGTTTTATCAAGAAACTTATAAGAACAATACTTCTCCCACAATATCAGCTATATTTTTAGTTGATTTTCCTTTATTGGTTAAGAAATCAATGTTCTTCCAATAGAAACAGATCTGATTTCAGTAGTCATGACAGAAATTTCCCGGGAAACAATAGACGCGAGAGTGAAGCCAGCATGTCATGTCCATTTGAAATGAATGATGTTTGTTTATGTTCGTTTCTCTCATTTCATTTTAGCTTTTTTTGCAGAAATATCTATAAATATGAACTAATTATACCGTTTCAGGAAAAATTTATTATATTTTTATCAAATTAAGCAAATTTTATTTGATTTATCCCTAAACTTCTACTTGTATTTCATCACATTGCTTATTGAAGATTTAGTTTTGTTTATATTTAGTTTCTGGTTGTATACGTGTACGTGTCTTCAATAGCCAATTTTTTCAGGGCCATTGAAGTTTATCATATCGCAAGATAAACTTAGGGTATGTGAAGTTGTTTTGATAAAACTTTTTCAATAATTTACTTATTTGTTTTATAAAATGTGTTTTAGTCAATGGAATAATTAATAAACTTGAACAGCAATATAATAAAATGTATATGAAAATTTATTATTTACAAAAATCAAAAATAAAATTCCTTATTAACAAATATAAAAGTACTATACACTCAATTAAAAATATATATTTTCCTACATGTTAAGCATTTCTTTGTATGCTTCCTTTGAGATGGAGAAAGATAAACACATTTAGGAAAGAGTGTGGGAAAAGAATTTCACTTCAGAAAAAGCAATTACCTCAAATGTGAGAATTGAATTCAGGAAGGAGATTCAAAGTATCATAAAGAAGGCAATTATCACACTTATAAAAATGAAAAGCAGGTAAAATTTGTGGGAAAATATATATTATTTAGAATTTAGAAGTGATGATTTTTATAAAATAATTAATTTTATTTCATATTAAAATAATTTATAAAGGCGTTCCATGACATATATATACGGTATTGATTGACAGTTTTTTACATGTGATGTATATACATGACAAGGGATGATAGCAATAATTTGGGAATATAGAATATAGTCAGGAAAAGATTATTATAATATACAGGGTTATTCAAAAAGAAAGAGCAGACTTCAAACATTTATTTCTTCCAAACTACAAAAGATAGAAACATGATTCTAACGTTAATGGATAGAGAAAAGTTTACAATTATGGTATGCATTCAATATGAGCACCGTGTGTTACACGATAAATGTCAAAACGGTGGCTCATTTCTTGCCACACACGAATCAGCTGGTCTTTGGTTATCGAATTCACTGCTTTAATAATTCGATGTCGTAGATCTTCAAGAGTGTCAGGCATAGGAGGGATAAAAACACGCTCTTTTACGTAACCCCAGAGCTGCAAAGGGAAAACCACGTCCCGTGCTTTCCCTTTGCAGATGCAACCATCTTCTACGAATTTTCGATGCCACTCGTAAATTTGCTTATGACGCGGTGGTTGTTTATTAAATTGACGGCGAAATGCTCGCTGAACTGCAACAATGGACTCTAGTTTTGCCAATTGTAGAACACAAAAAGACTTCTCCTGTGGTGTTACTAAACACAGCTGCGGCCCTCGGGCTCATTATAATTGGACAGCCCTGCTATATATTATACATTAACAGGAGGTAATTTTTAAAAGTTCAATGATGCTAATTCACGGCATCAGATGTCAATGTGAGTTTATACATGATGTGTATAGAAGGCACAGTAATAATTTAGGAACAGAAAAAAACATGCAGGAAAATTATAAAATGCATGTTATAAATCCTATAAGAAATAAATCTATAAAAACTAAAAATTGAGCTGCATATAGAATGAAAATATCATAAAATGCACAATTGAAAAAACTAAAAAAAAAAATAAATAAATTTTAATTAACTAACATTTGAAAGTAATAACAATAGCAAAAAAGATACAGTAATTACATTTCAAGAAACTTTTATACATTAGGAGAAATGGATTTATTAAAAATGTTCCACTTAAATGACGTTCATACACAGCAACGGATGACAGCTGTTTTTCACCACATGACATGTATATATGGCAACAGACTTTAAGCGGTCAAGCTAGCAGGGCTTGAATACTATTGTCACTTAAAAAGCATATCATTTGCAACTATCCAAAATCATAAATTCAAAATTTTTAAAAATGGACTTAATAAATTTTTATCAGCAAGCCATTGTTATGAGGAGGATGCCCATCATTAAATTATATGGATCAGTCATGATGAGAAAAATGACATTTGACTAATCCATATATCAATTTTTAGACATCAGATTATATTCATCCAGGAATTATATAAATTAACTAAATATAATAAAAATATATTGGGAAAGTACAAGTAGTCCATAATTTACAACACAGTTTAGTTTCAAAAATTTCAAACCCTGCCATTTTAACTTGGAAATGTCAAAATTTATGATTTCTTACTACTAATGTTTACTAGGGCAGTATATATAATCTTAATAAACATAAAGAATTCAAAACTACAAAAATCATGGATTATGATATGGAAAGCATTCTTTTTTTGTATCCCAGGTCAATTATATTAACCAATAGCAGAATTTATCAATTACATTGCTTTCATAAATTGAGGACCACCTGTATATATGTATCAATACAATATACTTCCAATTATCCAGGATTCAGATTAACTGAGATTCTACTGCAACCTGGAAGTGATGTTTAATTATTGATATTTTATCTTAATTGAGATATCTACAAGATTTTTAAATGCATCAGATTTATTTCTCTATTGTATCCTAGATAAATGACAATCAAAATTAAAATCAAATTAAAGCTGCAATTTTTGCAATAATTTCTTGCTGCAAATAAAAACATTTGATTTTGTTTTTCAAACACAATAAAATATTTAATTATATGTATTAATGTAATTTATTTAATTTTTAATATTAAATATATATTATCCATAATTTCATTTTTTTTGAGTATTTTGCAGATTAATTAGGGTAAAGAATTTCCTGACTACCTTAGTTAATTGGAAGTCTACTGTATATTAAAATATAAACATTTATGAGAAATATGCATGATTTTGTTTATTTAATGAATTTTTATATTATTAAGAATCAGAATAATTTATTTGATGAAGTTTTTCTTCTCAAAATTTCTGACTAAAAAATCCAATAAAATTTTTTTCCATTATATTTGTTATAAATATATTTAACTAAGAATGAATATTAATCATTCAAAATCAATAAAATGATTACAGTTTTTTATTCAAAACCAATGCCATTCAAAGAATATAAAAAATGTGTATAGCAGGTAACATATGCTGAAGATGTATTCCATATTTATATCCAAAATTCAGATTATCATAACCTACCTAAATCATGATTTCTCATAAACACATTATTATTATGAAACTTTAATACAATGGACTCTCAATTTTATGAATTCATATAGACTCCCCAAAAAAGTTCATAAAATTGAAAGTCTGTAAATGGGAATGGATTAATTAACATTAGGGACTTTTTGGGACCAACTAAAATAGTTCGTAAATTGGAGATTCATAAAAGTGTGAGTCCACTGTAGTTTGATAATTTATTTAGGTCAGAATAGAACAGATGAATATTTATTAACTAAATTTAAAATAACTATAGTATTATAAATAAAAGCAGAAGGCAATAAACTATGATCATATATAAGGGATAGCCAAACTTGGCTTGCAAGCCACATGTGGCTCTTTGGTACCTTCAATATCGCTCCATACCATGAAATCAATAGTAAATATGAAGCAAATATTTATTTAAGTTAAACAGATTACAGATATATTATTTTTTTTATCTATTGTAAAAAGTAGTATGCATCTAAGCAAAATAAATTCATCTGAAATAAACAATTTGTGAAATCATTAATATTAACCAAAAAACTGATGCTGTTCTCACTGATCCAGAAAGAAAATGTGGCTCTTGAGTATTTGAGATTTTCCTATGTGGCTCGTAGTGACATGAAGTTTGGCCATCCCTGTCATATATAGACATGCATAGTTGATTTTCCATTTAACATAATTCAATTGCTAGAAGATAAACTTTTTGACTTTTTTTTTTTTTGAAGGTTTCATAAAAATTTGACCTAAGAATTTCAGGACTAATTAATTAATTCTTAATTAATTAATTTATTTATAAAATTATTAAAAAATTGCCAAGAACAGCAATAGATGAAATACTGCAGTCTTGTTATTTAATTATTAACCTCTTATTTATAAAAGATAATATTTTATTACGTTATTTAAAAAATTCTTACCTGTTTTTGGCCATAGTGCATTGACAGCAATTCCGTCGTTTTTAAATTCTTCTGCCATACCCAAAACACACATGGACATTCCATATTTAGCCATTGTGTATGCTGTAATAAATTAAAATTGAAAATTTTGCTACAGAATTTAATTTTGTTTTAAATTATTCTACTTACCAACATGATCTTTAAACCATCTTGGATTCATAATTAATGGAGGACTCAAATTAAGTATGTGAGGATTGGTGGATTTTTTCAAATAAGGAACACAATATTTTGAACTAAAAAAATTTACATATAAATAAATAAATTTACATATATTTGCTTTATTTATTAATTTAAATAAAGCAATCAAAAATAACAATAAATATAGGCAATTCCTAAGATTAACTGTTCCAATTTGCACAAATTTTGAAATCAATCTTGCATGTGTTAAATAAAATTGGGAATTATAATTAATATGTAATAATTTTTCAGCAACCAAATGCAAAAATGTGCAAATTTTATTTCATATATTATTTATTTTTCTAAGATATATAATTTTTCAGTGTGTATTGAATTATGAAATGCTGATTTTATTCATTTTTAATATCATGAAATTATAGTTAGAACAACAAAAATATCCATTTCACCATATAGTTGTTGGAATTTCAATTTTCTCCTTCCAATAAACAAGATCAGATTATTATTATTATTATTATTATTATTATTGAAAATAATTCAAACTTGTTTGTAAATTATAAAAAAAATAAACTGCTAATTAAAATGTAACAATATGATTATATTGTTAGACAATATGTATTAGTAAAAAATATATTCATATACTTACACTAAAAATGTACCCCGAGTATTAATATTATGCATAAGATCGTAACGTTTCATAGGTGTTTCAACAGTACCAGTTAAATGAATAGCACTGGCATTATTTATCAAAATATCTATTCCTCCAAATTTTTTAACTGCACTATCAACAGCTTTTTCCACTTGTTCTTCATTTCTTATATCAACAACACATGGCAAGCATTTACCTCCAGCTTCTTCCACTATGAATTAAAATATCTTAAATTCAATATTTCATCTATTATATTTTGCTTGATATTACAAAGTCCAAAACATTAAAAAGAAAAGCCCAAAATTTAATTTGAAACAAATATTCTTATCTTAAATTTTTTTTCTTATCTTAAATTTTCTTATCTTAAATCTTAATTTTTCAAACAATTGTATTATTAGTATTATTATTATTTTATTATTATTTATCTATTTAAATATAAAATTCATATAAGATGAACAAAATATAAGAACTAAGAAGTTTATTTTAAAGCATATTATAACTTAAAAACTATAAGCCCAAAATCTAATACCATCTTTTTTAATTTTAATTTATCTGTAGGAAAAACTTCATCCTAATAACTATAAACAACTGTTCTTCATCCTAATATTTTGAAACTCATAATTGCATTATTTATTATTCTGTAAATATACATTTATTTTCTTTTATGAAATTTTTCATTTTCATTTAGAATTATTGAAATTCAAACATTTTAAAAAACTCAAGCTTACTAATTGATACTAAGGAAGAGCTCAGTAAAGTCTGAATATATGAGCTTTTTTGAAAAATATTACTTATTAATTAATTTAACTCATTGAAAATCAATTAATTCCCCTTTTCTTCAAAGTCGATTAATTGCTATTCTATATAACTGTATCCATAATAAATGGTATATAGTTTATTTTGATTTCATGATATAATCAGGAAATCATCTGCACTAAGTTGCATTAATATTCATAAAAATAAAAACAAGCTAGTTTATTGTGTAAAAGAATTGAAAAAAATTATATAAAAGAATACTTAATAAAACCAAGCAAAACAAGTAACACAGCAACAATTCTCTCAAAAGAGATAACTGTAAAAGTTTAATTCATAAAAATCATGCACTTGTTAGTAGGAACTTTATTATAAAACAAGTAAGTCTGAATAATATTTATTATAAAAATTTCTGGGATAACATTCCTACTAAAAAGTGCTTGTTCTTTGAATGTTCTAGTTTCTAATAAATGTTTAAACTGTTATTAAATTAATTCATAAAAAAGATAACTCATAAAATTAAGTCAAAATATATAAATGTGAGGTCTACCTATTCTCTTGCTTCAAATAAAACTAAATCACAATGCTGTCAGCTCCACAGAGGAATTATAAGGATATTAGGAACAATAAGTTTCAACAAGAATGGCATGATTACAGTATTCGACTTTAAGAAACTATATCCATCATTAAAGTTCCCTCTAATGTGTATGGCTTTGTATTGTTTCCTATTACAGTAAACTGCCAACATCACTAATTGTAGATATTCTCAAGGAGTTAGCAAATCTATTGTATTGTAGCTCTGTTTTTATTTTTAAAGTAAAAACATTTTAAAAATGTTTTTTATAAACAATTAATTGATGTTCCAATAGGAGAGCCAATGGGAAGTATCCTCATTGAAATTTATTCAATTGAATATCATAGCAATTTCAAATTTTATTTTAGGAGAAATCATTTACAGAAACTGCTAAAATGTTAAAGGATGCAAATGAAGAAGAGTATCTAAGAAGTAATATTCAGTTTTGGTATGTACATTTTAAATTTGGATGAGAATCCATACATATTGATGCCCATATTGATTGTAAAGTGAGTAACAACCCTAGAAAATATTTCTGAAATCAAAAAATTTTAATTTAACCAAAATTATCAAAAATCAATTGCTAAATATGTATTAGAGGCAAAACTTTCACATACAGAAATTGTTTTAAAATATTACTGAAAATTTAAACATGACAAAGATTACAGGATATTTTGTATCAAAAATTCTGATCTAAGAACAAAATGATACTCTTATGAACATTTTTAAAGCTGAAATGTTTTCAAAACACTTGTGTTCTTAATTTTTTTGGAAAGATAATAACTGAAGATGGCAACTTATATGATCTTGAAACAAAGCAACAAACATAATATATTATATAATAGTTCTAACTGAAAGATTCACCACCACCAAAATCAAAATGGTTTGTACCAATTGGTCCAAAACAAGGTTATGCTCAATTCAATTTTTGACCAAGATGGAATAGTTCATGCAGAATTTGTTCTTCAAGACATCAATATTAAAAAATTCTCTATTAAAGTATTAACAAAACTTAAATTCTGCAATAAATTTTTGAAGTTATAAGATCTAGCATCATGATAATGCTACATCTCATAAATCTATTCCTGTAAAATCATTTTTGCAAAACATGGCATACTTATCATTCCACATCCATCTTATTTACCAGACTTGGCATCCATTTGATTTATTATTATTCAATAGACTAAAAAACCATCAGAGTAAAATATCTTGCAAATTCAACAGAAATTGAATAAGCTGCAATCAATACTCTATGAGATATTGACACAAATAACCACAAATGTACTATCTAAAACTTCCTCAGCAATGGAAATATTATATAGATGGTGTGACTCATATCACTATGAATCACATACAAGAATCTCAAATACTCTAGAACCACAGTCAGTTTTTCTTACAGTACTTTCAAAGATTGTTTATTATATACTTTTTTTGTCTAAATGTATATTTTATAATACATGAACAAGTTAAAAATATATTATCATTTTTCAACTAAATAGTGAATTAATTATTGAATTTATAGATTTGAATCTTTTTTTCAGGATTTTTAAAGTGTGACTTATATTGTCTATTATAACTCCTGTTCTTTAGTAACAATTTTTACTATACTTACAGCTATTTAACAGGAGCTATTTTTTTTTTATTTTAAAATGTTTTCGGTCTTACTTTGAAACCCTCATCAGTAATCTTTAAACATATTCTTATTTAAGAATATTAGAAAATTACTAAATATAGTATTTTCAGACAAAATGGAGTCATAAATAACTTAACTGACAACAATTTCAAATGGAATTACAAATCAACAATTTATATTGCCCTAACCAAATATAAGTCACACTTTTTACTATACTTACAGCTCTTTAACAGGAACTATATTTTTTATTTTAAAACGTTTTTGGTCTTACTTTAAGACCCTCATCAGCAATCTTTAAACATATTCTTAAATCAGAATATGTTTAAAGATTACATTTAAAAACGTTTTAAAATAAAAAATATAGTTCCTGTTAAAGAGCTGTAAGTATAGTAAAAAGTGTGACTTATATTTGGTTAGGGCAATATAAATTGTTGATTTGTGAGTTGTGCACACTGCTTTGATTTGATAAATTTCAAAGATAAGTATAGATATTCATTCATATAAATAGGTTGTACTAAAAATCAGAATAAATTGGCAGGCAGCTTTTCTCAAATTAGGGTACTTTGATACTGGATCAAATTTCCAAAATTCTATCAGAGATGTATTAAAAATAGTAAATGTAGTAGTAGATAAACTGTAAAATTACTAAATACAGGAATACCTCGATTATTGCGGTTATTGTTGCTACGAAAAATACCGCAATAATCGAATCCGCGATAATCGGGATAAATAATGCATGTAAAATGGGTGATCATCTGCCAAGGATTTTTCAAAGTTAATTAAATTTTATGTATAAGGTAAAAAAGAAATAGATCGGAAGAGCGGATAAATGATGCATGTAAAATGGGTGATCATTGCCAAGGATTTTTCAAATCTATTAATTAATTTTACATACGAGATACAAAAAATGTGTTAAACAACGTGCCAATCTTCTAAGCGGATCACTCTTATTTCTTCTTGATAGCTGTTGACTTGATATCATCCTTGCTTCTATTAGAATTCATTGTAGGGGTAAATAAGAAAAGAAATAAATATCACATGCAGTGCCGACTTTAGAATCCCAGCACCCGATGCAGCTTTCTTGTAATATCTACTCAGCATTGTACAGTATTGCTGAGTAATAATATTGAGAAAATGATAATTTTGGCACCCCAATGCTGTGCATACCTTAATAATATATGCAATTTATTAATACTATATTACTTCGAATTTAAGCCGCACTTTTTATTCGGATTTTTAAGACGTAAAATTTGGGTGTGGCTTAAATTCAAAGCGAATATTTTAACATCTTATTTCTCCCGAGCTCCCACTCCCCAACGTTCGGTTAAACATGAATATACTAGCTAATTACAAGAAAAATTACACAAGAGCCCTTTAGCAGTCAAAAGATTTTTATTCAGAAATGCTTTCGACGCTCTTGGCATCTTCCTCAGCTGTTAGATTGTAACAGCTGAGGAAGACGCCAAGAGCGTTGAAAGCGTTTCTGAATAAAAATCTTTTGACTGCAAAAGGGCTATTGTGTAGTTTTATTTGTAATACGGTATATTATTTCCATCAAGATAATGTTAGTTTTTACAGAAAAATATTTTATAAGAAATAAAAATTTTAGCTTCTTTTAATTTTATAAATATTGAATTTTTCTATCCTATATAATAAATTACCTTCTTTTGCAGCAGTATAAATTGTGCCTGGAAGTTTAGGATGTGGTTCTGCTGTTTTGGCAGCAATCACAATATTTGCCCCATCTTTTGCAGCTTTTACAGCAATTGCTTTGCCAATTCCTCTACTTGCTCCAGTAATAAAAAGTGTTTTGCCAGCAAGTTTTCTATAATATATAAATTTTATTAAGATTATGATCTGTATTAATATTCTTGAGACTAAAAAAGACTAATTCTTGCCTGTATTTATTTAAAATGCAATAATGAGTTTTATTTTTAAAATTTCTATTTAGAATTTTGAATAAACAATAATAAAGAATTTAATAATGAAATCTAAAATGAAGTAATGAAGTTATTTCTACATTTCAAAATTGAACTGTATTACTATTTTTCTAAATGGCCAATTTCCATTAGTCTATTTATTATGATATAGTTAAAAAAAAAAAATACTAAATTTTTTTTTAACTACAGTAATGGGATAATAAAGTAAGAGTATGAAATATTGATAATCAATATAAAATTGCTGAATAATTATTTTTTTAATATTATAATTGAATTTACAGTATAGAACCCATCATCTATCAGATATGTAGTAGTAAAATATATATATTTATATAGTAAATTTTCATTTGTCTATTATGATTTTAATATTCTTTTAACTGCAATAATAGGTTAATAAAATATGAGTATGAAATATTGATAATCAATATTGTAGTTAAAAGTCAAAGTAATCGCTCCCTTATAAAGGAAGCCAATAAGAATTGTACCTTCATGTAAATAATATCTACATTTTAAATTTAAATAACGAAATAAATAAATAAATCACCTGAAATGATGTGTCTATCAACAGTTTCGAATCTCGTGGGCAATTGAAGACCATTATATAATTGTAAAATATCTGTTTTTTTCAAATGTAAAGAGATATCTAAAATTCGAAAGTGGTATATCATTTATATTAAAGATCGCTCTTTCATATAAATGTTCATGTTCCTTAGCTGTTTTTTTCATAGCTGTAAAAATAAAATAGTCTTCTAATGCATCTAGATCAAACGCCATCATATATACATCCATGTTTGTTTTTCTAGTTTTTCTACCGTGAGAGGGACAGAAAATAGCCTCGATTTCAGCATGTTTATATCGTTATGGTCAAGTTTATCGTAAAAAAAAACATATAGGTGGCGCAGAACTATCATTATTCCTGTATAGATGCCCACTGTTTCTCTCTCGCTGAAATTAGCGAGAGACCCGACCGGGTCTCTTGATTTATATATATTATAAATTAAAGAAGACATTGTAAATATTTTTTCAATCAAAATATGCAAAAACTGTCAGAATTGTGTACACTTTAGAAAAACTTTCATTACTGTAAAAATTAAGTAAAATAATTATTTTTCTATTAAAAGCTGAACCCTATCACAAAACAAATTTTTTTTTTTTAATTTAGACAAATATTTTGTATGGCAATACCACTGATTAATAATTCATTTCTTGTTACATGTAATGTACTTATTAATTTTTTTAAATTTTTAACGTTAAAAAAAATAATTCTATATGTATTCATTTTTTCTGTCTGTCATCAAGATATCTCAACTAAACAAGACAGAGCAATGAAAATTTCAGAGGCTGATTTCTTTTTATCCAAAGTATATGATTATTAATTTTGAGGATGCTACATTGTTATAAGATCGCAGCTGTTCAAAAAAATAATTGTATTTGAAACTTTAAAATGTTCAACTGAAATAACTGAATTTTTTCAACAGCAATCATTATTCAAAACATTTTGAGATGTTCAAATAACACTCAGAAATAAAAAGCAAAATCAAAATAAAATGCACAAAAGAAATTTTGCCACAATTAATAAAATGGGAAATCGCCAACACAAACTATCACCAAAAATGCAAATCTCATATCCCTAATAAGCGAATTATAATCATCAATATTTGGTTATTTAACAGAACCAAAAATCATAATTGACTGAAAATATCAGATCTTCATATGGAATTCCCAAACACTGCAGCCCTATCAACATAGATAACACGAGGGTAGGCTAAAAAGTAATGCACACGTTTGTAGAGCACGAAGGAAATGATCTGCTGCAGCATGCCAGGTGGTAGGTGGAAGAACCATTTCCCCTCTATACGCATGTGCAGGTTTGAGGTCAGTGAAGTCATCCATTTTGTTTTGAGAAGCGGAAGTATGGAGACGTGTTCGAGTGCTATGTCAACGCGAGTGAAACAGCGTGCTGTTATCGAATTTTTAACTGCTGAAAAAGTGGCTCCTACTGAGATTCATCATCGTTTAAAGGCTGTTTATGGTGATGATGCTGTTGATAGGTCTACCGTAAATCAATGGGTAATAAAATTTCGTGGTTATGAGCCCGGAAAAGCCATAATTGTTGATGAAACATGCACCGGATGTCCGATCACTGCCACAGACGATAAACATCGCAAACTCGTTGACGTTTTGATTCAAAGTGACTGACGAATCACTCAACAGCATATTGCAAACCTGGCGCCAATAATCTTGCAACATAACAACGCTCGTCCACACCTCACACGCAACTGCAGAGGCTCTGCGAAACCTGAAGTTTGAACCGCTTCCACACCCTCCTTACTCCCCCAATCTTGCGCCTTGCGATTTTCATTTCTTTCCTCTACTCAAGAGAGACCTCAAGGATAATCATTACACCTCGGATGCTGAGGTGAAGGCAGCTGTCAAGTCCTGGATTCAAGAAAAGTAGGAAACATTTTTCAGTGACAGAATGAAAAAACTTGTTACACGTTGGGAGAAATGTGTTAGCCTTAACGGTGACTATGTTGAAAAATAATATCTGATTTTGAAGCTTAAGAAGTGTACTTTAATGTACTTTTTACCCGATCTTGCTACTTGTTTTTATTTGTGTTCTACAAGCATGTTGCATTATTTTTCAGTCTACCCTCGTAAGAGCATATTACTTTAACCTTTAGCGCTCCAACGCCTAGCTATGCTAGACACGCCTGCTCCGTCTAACTTTTTGTACTAACTACATTTTGCATTATAAAAACTTAAAATATGAAATAATGCATTAATTATATATTATTTAATAGAAATTTTATACTGCACATTATTTACAAAAACCATCTTTATAGTTTGAAAAAATTTTTTTGCATTAAATTTAAAAAAAAATTATTTTAATAAATGTTAATCATAATTTAAAATAGTATTTTATGATACAACCATTTCCTGACTTATGTAAAAAAATAGTATTTTATGATACAACCATTTCCTGACTTATGTAAATTCGACTTTACATGAAATAGTTCCATAATTTTTTTCAATTTTTTATGATATATATAACATAAATGGTTACTGAATTTGAAAGTTACAAAGTACAAACATGTTATTTTACAATAATTAAACCTACGTTATTTTATTTATATTTTGTGTGTTGTTTGTTTTTAAATATATTACTGTTATATTGTTCTATGTGGAATTGTCTCATTTTCATTCAGGAAAAAATATGATACCATAACATTGTATAGATTCAATCATTAATACTCACTTAGTTTTGGGGTTTTTAATACAGAATTTTTGTTAAAAAATTATTTTTCCAACTTACATAAAATCTAATTTGCATAATAAAGTCTCAAAAAACATAACCAATATGTAAGTTGGGGAATAGAGATATGTATAAATTCAAACACACTGCAAGAAAAGAAAATAAAATACATTGTAAACTACAGAAGTTTAGAATGTTAGAATAATAAAAATATGATGGAGTCTTCTGATACAAGATTTCAATTTTGATTATTGGTGAAGTTTTTCAAAACTTTAAAAATGAAACACATTTATTTTTTTTGTTGTTAATATTTTAAATAAACTTTGTATCACAATTGGGTTTTTACAGTATTTTTATTTTAGCTTTAGAATAAAATTTAAATAATTTTGTCTTCATACTTTCAATGGAAAAATAGGGAAAAAATTTACCAGTAAATCAGTAACACATAAGAATCAAGAAAATACTGTACTGTATTTGTTAATTATAATAAAAACAGAATGCAAAATAATTAATAATCATCATCACAACATAACTTAATTGTAATGCAAGAAAGCATGATTAAGTCAGGTTATAAAAATTTAATTAACCTGGTAAGAACTGATTATTATAAATTTGGAATCATCATTGTAAATTATTAATATTCAATTCTTAATTAAATTATTAACAATACTTAAAATGTTTAAATCCTAGCATAAATTTTATTATTAATCAAAATTACATTGAAATGGCAAACTTAAAAATTTTGAAAATTTTTACCGTGGAGGAGGTGGGGGCCTTCTTCCACCTCTTCGACTTCGTCCATGTGACATCTCAACACGAACACGGCTACCACACAATCGACTGAAATAATATAGTTGAATAAAATATATGTTAAATCTCATATATAATATAGTTGAATAAAAAATGAAATATAAATCTGTTTAGCAAGGAAAGAAATATATTATTAGATAACATTTTAGCCTTCAAACATTCTTGAATCATCTTTAGTAATACAATTATTTGAATAATTTTAAAATAACATTAAACTGAACCACTTTATAATTTTTCATTAATCATATGAAAAAAAATTTAAATTTTGAAGATTCAGTCAAAAATATAGAAAACATAGTGTGTGTTATTTTTTAGTTTGATGAAGATATTTCAATAAAAAAATAAACAATTGTACATAAAAAATATAATATAATGATGTCTGTATAAAAATCATCACCAAAACTTTAAATCCATACTTAAAAAAACATAGAAATCATGAAGAAATACAGGACAGAAACATCAGTCTTATTCAGAATGCTCTTAATTCCTAAATGTATAAATTTAAATCAGAGTTATATTTAAAATCTGCCTACCATATGTACTTGTGTACAGGGTATTACAGAATCAAATGGCAACTCCATAAAATTTGTAAAGTCCGACTCCGACTCCAACTCTGGGCAGTTTAAAAATCTGATTCCAACTCCGACTCCACCCAAAAACCTTCGACTCTGCAACCCAGGGTTGCAGAATCAGATGGCAAATGATCAGATTCCAATTCCACCTTTTAAAAAAATCCAACTCTGACTCCTTAAAATTTGAAAGGTCCAACTTCGACTCCTGACTCTAGGCAGTTTAAAATTCCAACTCCGATTCCACCCAAAAACCTCTGATTCCCCGACTCCAAACTCCAACTCTGCAACCCCGTCTGCTTGTGTATAAGCTGACTTTTCCTACTTCATAGTTTAAAAGATGGTAAAAATTTGAAATCTGTATAAAAGCCAACCTCTAACTTTCATGTGATATTCATTGAAATAGATAATTTTTTTATAATTTAAAAATTTTCCAAATCCAGTTCATTACTGGAATAAATATGGTCACTTCAATAAATTCTAGATGGTTCTAACAGCCATATTCACCAATCAAATGTCAATTCAAAGATTATATAAATCAGGATTGAATTGTTAACTTCAATTATTTTTCTTTTGTATTCACCAACATTTTCTGAAACCAGATTATTCAATTGTCTGTTTAACTCTTGCTGCTTTGTAAGATTAGATTCAAAGCAGAATTATGCTGAATCTAATTAATTATGTCACGTGACTTTGTGCGCATACTTTAATGTGCAAAGATTCTGTATTTGCACAAGTTTTTCAACATGGAGGTCAGAATAGATTCTATTAAGAAAATTATTCAAGTTTCGATAAGGAATTGTTAATAGGATTACCAGAAAAATATAAAACTATATTAGAAAATAAAAAAACAAATGCAATAACCAATCGTCCAAAACAAGATAGATGGAAGAATAGATGACAATTATTTCTTTTACTATTAAAGCAGAGTTCATTGTGAAATTTCTCAGTTTAATAAACAAATTACATCTTTATGCAAACGATATTGATGGTGGAACTGATAAGTATTCAGTATATCAATATCATTATTTTTTGCTGAATATATTTTTCAAAGTTGTCTTTTTCTGAAAAAATTGTTTTCTTTTAACTCTTGTAAAAGCAAGAAGTCTTTGTATAAATTAAAATCACAGTCATCCATCTTGTTTTCTGAATTGGCTGATTATGCGCATGTGTCGACTCCTTCTTCGAGAATTAATCCGCCGATAAGAATGAGTTAAATAACCACTCACGTTGGAGATTAACTCTTGAAATCTGTTGTGGTGAATACAAAAAAATGGGAGTGATCTTGGATCTGAGTATTAATCCACTGTGGTGAATATGCCGTAAGAATTGTAGACTGCTTATACTTTTATAAATAACAATTCATTACAGCACTAATAGCAGTATAGAAATAAGTTTTAACTCTGTCTTCCAGCATCAATTTCTCAATTGAATAGGCCCTAATCGCACCTGTTCTCATTTGTTAATTATGGTGTGATTGAAGCTATCAAAAGTTTAGGAACCTCTAATTTTATTTTCTTTTACTTATATTGAGAAAAAATTATTAAAATATCAATTTTTATCATGTTGTTCAAATTGTTTTTTCATAATAACCAAAATATTGCTTTATTGTGAATTTTTAAGTTTCAAGAACATCTCATCTGAATTTGTCCTGATTGTTATATCATGTTCCATGTCTCCTCCGTAGTTGCTTGTATACTTTTTTCCAGATACCTTGATCCAATAAATTATAATTAAAAAAGTTTGACCCCTTGCAAATAATATGATTTTGCAGTTTTTTTTCCACACAAAATTTGATAAATTAATTTTATTTAGGAATTTATAGATTTTAATTTTTCAAAGAAACAAAGCAAACAATCCCAGGCTTAACGATTAAGACAGAAGTCAGCGTTCTAGATTATGGCAGGAAATACTCAGCTGAATGTCACCTGATCGTTTGTTTACATTAGTTATATTTTAAATATAACAAAAAAATTTATATATTAAAGTAATTTTTGTATTACTCTAGTCAAAATAAATAATTTCTATACCAGATATGTATAATTATTGACAAAAAGCATCCAAGGTGTTCAAATATATGACTTCAAGCTATGGGCTAGTTACATTATGTTAATTAAGAGGAGAACCATGACAATCTATCCTCTTTGTTTGAAAATGCTAATATTACTATATTTTCAATTATTTTTGGCAAAATTAATGACTTAGAATGACTAAATGCAGAGAAATAATTTACCATCTGCCATTTTTAAAAAAGGCTGAGGCAAATCTTGAGTAAGAACTGTAAAATGCAATAATTTATCAAAAATTAGTGCTAAATCTGGCATACAGATGGCAGATGAATGCTACCTATACGAATTACAACAATATTTATTAATAAAAATAAACTGTCAAAAAAGTTGACTTTTTTTATACATGTTAATTGCTTCTTATAAAATAAAGTATTTTTCACACATTATTTTAAGAAAATAAAATGAAAAAAGACTAATAAACTTAATTATTTGTGTAGTAGAGTATTGTATTTCATCTGTCAGGAGGAAGAGCACGATTATTTGTTTACACGTGGTATCAGATTAAGCTTAACAGTATCAAATTACAATATAAATTATCTATATTAGTTAAAAAAATTTTTTAGAATTAACAAATATTTGGTATCATTAGATACAGAATATCATTGAGAATAAAAATATGTACAAATTTTTTTTATCTGATGTAAAAATCCTCAATAATTTGAAAATATATATAATGTTTAAATATCAAATTAGACTAATTAATTTTGTAACATTTTTCTTTTGATTCTTAATCCAAAATTAAAAAATAGTATCACGATACAGTATATGCTGATATAATCCAATTTTTTCATGCCAAAAAATTAAAAGGCAAAAAAAGCTAGGGCAAAAAATCAAAAATACCTTATTAAAATCCGAACTGGAAACAACAGGAAAAACAAAGTGGAGGGCTGCAAAAATTCAAATACAAATGTTTTTGATTTCTCCTTCATCAGTGTACTTAATGAAAGCAAAAGCTGAAAATGTTTTCATTAAAGCTTATTTCTATACTGCTAGTAATGCTGTAGTGGAATCATTTATTTATTTAAATTCTAACTTACAGTATTGAAATATTATGATGTAGTGCAAAGAAAAATCTGGATAAATGAAATGTGATATGTTTTCTACAATATAATTTTATTTAAGTGTTTGTTTGGTAGAAAATATAAAAGAAATATTAAAAGTATTCATAATTTCTGAATATTAACAAAAATACTTAATAAAATTTAGATGAAAAAAAAATCAAAACACTCCAAAGAATTTTTGCTACAACAGAAATGAAAACCTGACAAGCATACACTATACACTTAGTTGTCAACTTACAACTGACTTCCGTTCTGATTGAAAGGTCATAAGTCAGTCTGGTAGTATGTCTATCACAGGGGTGGCCAACCCGCAGCCCACCTTGAATAATTTTGTGGCCCGTGAGATTCATTACAACTTTACAAAATACGATTATTTTGTGCAATATTTTTGTTTTTAGTGTAGTGTTTTGTAACAAATAAATCCCATAACTGTTTCTATTTTATCACGTTGCTTCTTGTTTTTAAACATACTTAGAAGTGGGCAGTATTGCATTGCAGCAACCCCCAGCAGCATCACGCTTGCTTCCTGTAACTTTATTGTGCTGCTTATTGCTAGAGCTAGGCATACTTAGATATGCGCAGTAGAGCAGTGTGCCGGCCACTCATGCGTCTTTGCTCGTTGTTGATTGTTGACAACAGAACGCTCTCTCAGTGTTAACAAAACCGGAAAACAAAACAGTTTCGGTTTCATTTGTGTGTTGTGACTGCAGGATAATTATTTTATTTTCAACAAAAACAGCCAGATAATATAAATTTCATTAAAATAAAAATGAAGTTAATTTAAAAATTAAAAAATATGTATTTCCTTCTCACTTTTGGTTCTAACCCACTCGTATTATAAAACGGTGAAATTTTTCCAATGGCCAGCATTTTTGTAAAAAATTATTGGACGAATTTTTGTGAACATTCTTTTATTTAAAAGCATATTTTTATTTCCTTCTTATTTTTAGTATGAGTGCAAAGAAAAGAAGAATAGAAGACGAAAATAGAATTATTTCCTTCTTATTTTTAGTATGAGTGCAAAGAAAAGAAGAATAGAAGACAAAAATAGAAGATATAGCAAGGAATGGAAAGAAAAGTACTTTTTTGTCATTCAAAACACAAAATTAATGTTTTTAATTTGCCGAGAGACCATCGCTGTATTTAAGGAATACAACGTTAAAAGGCATTACGAAACAAAACATAATGATTATTTGAAATTTGATAAAGAAGTGAAACAACCAAAGCTCATGGAATTTAAATCGCAATTAAAGACTCAACAAAAAATGTTTGGTTCAGCATTACAGCAACCATCCAATATTATTAAGGCAAGCTATTCTGTTTCATTTTTGATTGCAAAAAAAATGAAAACATTTTCGGATGGCGAATTTGTGAAAGAATGTTTGGAAGCTGTTGTAAAGGATATTTTGACTGATAAAAGTAAACTATTTTCAAACTTAAGTCTATCGCGGCAAACAGTGCATTGTCGAATTAATGACATTTCAAATGAAATTATCGTAAAACTGCGCGATCGAATTCGAGATTTCAAATATTTTTCCTTAACATTTGACGAAAGTACAGACATTTCAGACACGAATACTACAAGCTCAACTTGTAGTATTCATTCGTGGAGTAAATGAATCATTTCAGGTAACCGAAGAAATGCTAAATTTGATAAGTTTGAAAGGTACAACAACAGGAGAAGATATTTTCCATGCTGTTGAAAACTGTTTATGCGAAAACAACTTGTGTTTGGAAATTCTTTCTGAAATATCAACTGATGGGGCACCTGCTATGATCGGTAAAGAAAAAGGAGCTATAAAATTACTGATCGATAAAATAGAATCCAACAACAAAACTAATAATTGCTGCAAAAGAGATGATTTAATTATAATCCACTGTTTGATTCATCAACAAAATCTATGTGCCCAAGTATTATCGATGAATCATGTTATGCAAGTAGTCATAAAAACAGTGAATTACATTCGATCACATGCACTTTCGCATCGACAATTTAAGGAGTTCCTAAAAGAATTAGATTGTGAATATGGTGACGTTGTATACTTCAGTCGTGTCAGATGGTTGAGTCGTGGAAGATGTTTACAGCGATTTTATGAGTTACGTCAAGAAATTGACTTGTTTATGAATGACAAGCAAATACCAGTACCAGAATTAAGAAATGATGAATGGTTATTGGATTTATGCTTTTTAGTAGATATCATCGAAAAACTCAATCAATTAAATACATCATTACAAGGAAAAGATAATTTAATAATCGATGCATTTAATCACATCAAAGCATTTCAGAAGAAATTATTGTTATTTGAATCTCAATTGAAAAATAATAACGTTCAACACTTTCCAGTGATGAAAGAATTAAAAAATTCAAAATGTATCAGTTACATCAAATACGCAAAAGAAATAAGAAAACTTGCAGCTACTTTTGAGAGTTGTTTCACTAATTTAGACAAATACAAAAAATTATTTGAAATATATTCATCTCCCTTTCATGTCGATGTCAAGTCGACCCCAGAATATCTCCAACTGGAACTGATTGACTTACAATGCAATAATGAATTAAAACACATTTTTGAAACATCAGAATCAAAAATAGATTTTTATAACACTTATGTCACAAAAGAAAAATTTTCCAATTTGAGAGATCTGGCACAAAAAGTTGTGAGCGCTTTTGGATCAACTTACACCTGCGAATCGTTTTTTCGAAAATGAAATTTATCAAACATAAATCGCGCTCAAACTTAATGGACAAAAATCTGCAACATCAATTACTATGTGCGAATACATGCATTGAGATTGACTTGCAAAAACTAAGTGAAAGAGTTGAGAAACAAATATCTTACTAATGAAATAAATTAAACATTATTCGATCATTGCATTATTATTATTATTATTATTATTATTTATGTTTGTATACATGAAAAATAATAAAAACAATAATAATAATTCATTCTGTTTTAAATTTTCACTCCAATAAATGTTTGTAATGGGTCCAAATCTAATATAAAGATATATATTTTTATATGCGGCCCGTTTTGTAATGGGTCCAAATCTAATATAAAGATATATATTTTTATATGTGGCCCGCGGGATTATAATGTTATAATGTTTTTCCGAAGTGGCCCGCAAGGTCATTTGGGTTGGCCACCCTGGTCTATCATATATTTATTAAAAATATTTTTTAACCTTTCTAATCTTTTTATCATCTTTATAATTTATTTTTTTAATCTTATAAATTTACTGAAATTAAAATTAAATTTTAATTTCAGTAGAATTTTAATTAATACACCAGATGCAACAAATGCTCGAAAGCAACTGAATGTATGAGAGAGAGAGAGAGAGAGGGGGGGCACTGCTGGCATCTGTGGGAAACCTATGTTGCCAGATGCTCTCATAGTTTTCGTACACACAGTTGTCTGATTTATTATTAATTTATTTATAATTTATTTTTTTTGTGGTCATAAGTGCAGACGGTCGTAAGTCGACAACCAAGTGTACATAATTGCCAGGAGCACAAATCTGATGTCCAAAACAGACTAAAATATTCTGTGTTTTCTAAATGATAAGAACTATCAGAAAATGCACAAATTATCATTCAGAAATATCTATACATAGATTACTAAATTTTTATTTAATATTAACTAACGATACATGCAGTAGTGGTTGCAATGTTTTATTGCTAAAAAAGATCTGTCTACATACATACAATCTTATTTGTGAAACATCAAGAAATATTTTTGAATGTATTTAAAAATATAAATATTTGCCCACATCTGTGTATTTTTAATAACTGAGAAGAAATAGATATGTTTAGGAATAAGTAATATTTATGGTAATGTAGGGACATGCCCATACTGATACTGAATAAAATTCTATATCATATTCCTAAATATTTTTTTTAGATTTTAAATAAAAAAGTTAACACTTACACACACACACACACACACACTTACACACTTACACACACACACTTACACACATGTATTTTATAAGTAACACAGATTACTAAACTTTCAATCTTTCTCTTTAAGAAAAACAACAAATTTCTTTGTTATCATTAATTGTTAAGACAGAGAGAATTTTTGATTCTATTTATGGTCATAATTTGCATATTATACATTCAATTAAAAAAAATTTGTAAAAAACATAAATATCTTTTCTTGGACAGAAAATGCCACAATAGAAACAAGTAAACATATCAGAGAATATAAAAAAATTAAAATATGAAGCAAAATTTTATATTACATGCGATTTAGAATCCTTCGAAGTTGAAGAATTATATTTCATGCTCCAGTCAGATTTTATTGAGCTTGTTTATGTCTCCCCATTCATGCACCACCTCCAAATGATATTAGACCATCCCAGGTAATAAGAACAAGTCTGTTTACAAATAAAACTGGAGACATGTTTGTTTTGATTTTGAAAAAATATTTAAGACTGAATGAAATACGATACTCTATTTATTTACATAATTTTGATAAGAGGTATCATTTTACTTAAAAATTCATTAAAAATCAATAAATTATAGTAAAAAATGATATTTTTTTTCATTAGAAAATAGACACTTTGCCAAAAAATTAGATTTCATACAATTCGGAAGATTTAACAAAATAGTGAAAATTTTCCATCATCAGCAGTTAATTATTCCTCATGAAAATTTCATTTTCCCACTTAAGATTCGGTTTCACGTTACCACTTACAGTTAAAGAGTTTACTATAAATATGAGTACTAAATTAAAGAAAATTTACTATAGTTCCAATTTTTTCCTGAAAAATTATCTTACGTTCCATCAAGACTTCTGCAGGCATCTTCAGCATCTTGAGGATCCTCAAATTCAACAAATGCAAATCCTGGAGGATTTCGAGCTACCCAAACATTACGCAAGGGTCCAAATTTACTGAAAGCTGCTTCTATTTCATGTTTGGCTGTTCCACTGCCTAAATTGCCAACATATACTTTACATTCCAAACTCCATTCTCGAAATCTTGACATCTTGAAAATTTCTGAAATCATTAATTATGTTTATGTCAAAATAAATTATATATTATAATTACCATTAATAAAAACATTTATTCACTGAAAAAAGAAATTAAAAACAGAAAATAATTTAATGCATAATGATATCAGTTAATTGAAACTTTTAGTTAAAGACAGATTTTAAAAATATTAGTCTCTATGAACTGAACTTGGAAAGAAAATGTGTATGGATTTATAAGTTATTCTTGAATTCAAATATTTTATTCTGGAAATTATTTACATCAATTACAAATATAAAAATTATTCAGTAATTCAGATAGATACAGATATTCTCCAACTTTTATATATTGACTTTCATAAATTAGACTTCACAAAAAGTTTTCCAAAATTTTGTTTGAAGTATAGAGCATAAATATTTATTGTACAAGTAATTCTTAATTTTGCAAGTTAATTCATAAGTTTGAGATATCATCATACATTTGTTGAATGTGGGTACATACAATTCTTCTTTACTGATAAAGTGGGTAATTAAAAAAGTTTGGAGACTGATGATCTAACTGAGACATTAAAGCTAGGTTGACACGATCAGAGCACACTCGGACTGAGTTCACTTGGATGATGCGCGTGCATCTACTTGGACGCCACTCGGATGACAACCAAAATATTCGGACCGAGTAGCAGCCAACTGGAAGTTTAAGATGGCGGAAAGCAGCAAACAACGATCGCGTAGGTAGAGCGAAGCTCTCATGTTTGTGTCAAATGATGGAATTTTAGAATTAACACGTCTTAAAGTTCATCAAACTGGATATTAATAAATCGTAGGTAGTTTTGAATGTATTTTTGCCTTCATTTTCCACCTCAAGCAAAAAATTGGAAGAGGTGCCTACTTGCTCACTCCTGAGAAATTATTAAGAGGAAGTTATGAAGCTGATCCATTCTTGAGTCCATAACTCTTCTTCTGTCTAATCTGTTTATTAATGTGACTATCTAGCTCCTGCACTAATATATCAGCTACAGCAGGAGATCTGCCATTTACCTCAGACTATAGAAAGAGTACACTTGGATCGTGTAAACGAACTTAAAACTCGGTCCGAGTGTATTCGGACCGAGTTTGTCTTTGACAGAGTGTACTCTGATCGTGTCAACCTAGCTTAAAGCTTAATCCTAAAGATCTGATTTGACTTCAGACCAAGGAAAATTTTTATTTCAGGAAAAATAGTAATTATAATTCAAAATTATAATTATATTCAAATTATAATTCAATATTAACTATAAATTTAATTATTATGCCAATGGATGGAAGCATTAAACTATTAATATATAGGTTGAGTATGTCCAATCCAGAAATCCTGGGACTGGGAGTGTTTTGGTTTTGGGCCAATCTAATTTGCTAGAGCAACAGCAAGTGCATATGACTGCTAATTAAATTGGAAGCTAGCAGTTCATTGGTTAATTAAATTAAAGCTAAATACTTTCACAATGATATAAAATTATAGTTAACTGGTCAATATGTAAGATCTTCTTTCATCTCTACTAACTTGTAAGTCACACCACCTCTCTCATTCAATTGAAAATAGCATGCTTATATAGCAATTCACATTACTGGTTCATACTCAAGTTAATTTACATACATCTCATAGACAATAACTTTTACTTACAGATTATCATAACATTTATATCATCTTCACAATAATTCAATGCTTAATTTATTCTATAAAATGATTCTTAATTTATTCTATCAAAATGAAATCAATCTTTAACTCACAAGGGGAGTGCCAAACATGGCCCTCTCCGATTTTGCAAATTTTTACCTATGTTGTAGTACTACCCTCCCACAAACCCATAGTAAAGTAATATAATACACTTCTTAAGCATTCCCAAAAATAAAGGGTTTAAAGTTTTCTATGTTGTTTATATACTGATTGATAATAACATTTTAATAATTGCTGCCGTAGCATGACGGGTTTGCCGTTCAATTAACATAAGGTGTTATCGGAAGATTGTGGGTTCAATTCTCATCTTTTTAAGAATTTTTTTTATCAAAACTGAAATGGATTGTTGTATAATGTATTTTATTAATGAAAAAATAACTATTTTGTGATTATTTAATTTTTTTGTTATGCCTTTTAAAATTTCTATCAAAAATATTAAATACACATATAAAGGAATGTAATTAATAAATAAACTTTTTTACACAAAATATTTATTTCAATCAATAAAAATATATATATATTATTATTATTCCTCATTAGGAACCATCTCAATCTCTATCTATTTGGGTGATATTCGTCATAAAAGCATTCAAAACTATTTTTTTACAATGCACAGATTTATTAATGAGCATTTGTTGTTCTTTCCATTAATTAAATGCACCTGTATTTAAATTGATAATTTGCGTCAAAATTGAGTGAAGAAAAATCTCTATTTTTAAATATCAATAAAATATGTTTCCCTACCTCAATAATGAAAATGCTGTATATTTGTAGAAATGTAGGATTCATAAAATGTGCGCATTATAAAACAATATTCTGTTTTTTATATTTTTATAACGAGTATCATCCAAATAGATGTACATTGCCATAGAGATTGAGGTGGTTCTTGATGAGGAATAATAATATCTATATTTGCTAATTAAAATAAATATTTTGTGTAAAAATGTTTATTTATTAATTACATTCCTTTATATATGTATTTAATATTTGTGATAGAAATTTTAAAAGGCATAACAAAAGAATTAAATAATCACAAAATAATAATTTTTCATTAATAAAAATACATTATAGAATAGTTATTTTTCATTAATAAAAATACATTGTACAATAATCCTTTTCAGTTTCGATAAAAAAAATTTTAAAAAGACAAAAATCGAACCCACAACCTCCCGATAACACCTTACATTACTCTAACAGCAAACCCATCGCGCTATGGTGGCAATTATTAAAATGTTATTATCAATCAGTATATAAACAACATAGAAAATTTTAAATCCCATTTTTTCGGGAATGCTTGAGAAGTGAATCATATTACTTTACCATGGATTTGTGGGAGGGCAGTACTACAACATATGTAAAAATCAGCAAAATCAGAGGGTGCCATGTTTGGCACTCCCCTTGTCAGTTATTAATGAAATCCTAAATAAGCAATGATGTTTATGTAGATTTGATATTATTACTACATATATTCTTGAAGATAAGAATCATTTTGTCTTTTATTGCCATTTTGAATACCTTTTTCCCAAACTAAATAAAATATCAAATACTAAAAGAAGTAGAAACTGCAAGCCTGTTCTTCTCCTAAAAATCATAATCTAAGCAACTTAAAAAAAAAAAACAATATCACTCAGATCCAAACCAAAACTAAAACAAACATGATCCTTTCTTTTTCACTCCCTCCTTTCCCTTTTGATATAAAAATCCTCATCATTCTCTAAAATACAAAATGGGACACTATAAAATTGTTAATTTGCAGTGAAAAGTAATAATAATGATAAATAGAAAATAAATATTTAGAAAGCACTTAGTGGTTGCTATCAAAAAGGATGCATATACAGAGTGCATCAGTTAAATCCGGAAAAAATAAACAATTTAATTAAACAAAATTTTATTTAACAAAAAGAATAAAATTATCAAAATTATCATTTGCACATTAATTTGGGATACCTTTAGATTAAAATTATTCGATGTAATTCCCTTCTGCCTCAATTACTGCCTAGATCCTCGACTGGAAACAATGACATGTCCTGCACAATATGCCTGCTTGTCCAGTTCGAAAACACTGCCTCAATAGCGGCCTGGAGAGATGCCACATTAGGATGTCTCGACCTATTAGAGACCCTTTCAACAATGCTCCATGCATAACAGTCCAAAGGATTCAAATCTGGACTGTTAGGAGGCCAGAATTCTTAGACGAAAACATATCCACGTTGTCTGACAACCAGTTTTGAACTAAATAACTGGTATGAGCAGGTGCGCAGTCCTGCTGGAAGATGAAGGGTCTCTCGGAAGCCACAATTTCCATCCAAGGTTTCACTATTGTTGTAAGAACATGCAAGTAAACCTTTTTTGTTACGGTTTCCCCCTTTCCAAAGATGTGTGGCAGCATGACTTCATCTTCATCAGACGTGCGGTGGCATGACGTCACCTTCACCAGAAACAACAGCTAGGACGTGAACACTGCTTGGAAACTTCGTCCTAGCTATTACTGGGACATCTTCAAGGTCATAGGCCAGAAACTTCTTTCTAGCTATCTAATAATCATACTAGCACTAAAGGCAGGAACTTTCACAAAAATTTAACACACTACTACTATGAAATTATAAACTCATTTTGAGTATTCAAAATTTTTAATGGAGTGGATGATGAAATTGGATGAAAATGTTTTAAATAAACTGATCAGAGAGTAAGTTTTAGTTAGTAAAAAGTATTTGAATTTTTTATGAAATCAGTCTATTTAAATGTAAGTATGTAACTGAATAGTTGATTGCTATATGAATTGCATTAAAACAATATCATTCTTTTTCTACGATTGAATGATTGATTGAACAAAGAGTTATAAAAAAAGGAAATTGACGTGAATAACCAAATTATTCTCGCCGTGGAATCCGTTAGTGTTTCCTATTTAGAATTTTTTATGTAGGCATATGCCATTGAGAGTCTCAGCAGATACAGTTTGGCTCATATTTATTATAAATTATTTAAATTGTTAGCTTATTAAATAATCTCTGGCTGAAAACCGACTTAAGGAAAACGGTTGGAATGTCTCAACTTTCATACTGGCCATTTTTAATGTACACGTATCTGTCATCATATTCTGTGAATGGATAAAAAATTTAATACTGTTTGATGGTTGCATTAAAAAATTTTAATTCTCTATAAGCGAAAATCAGTTATTGTTAAATCATTTCTAAAAAATCTAATAGCTATAAAATATGCAAATCAAGAAGTCGAAGCTATTTTGAAAAATTACAGAGCATTAACTGAAAATTTTATCCATTCTCAGATCCAGTTAACATTGAATATAGGATTTATTTTATATAATTTTTTATATAATTCTTTAAACAATTATTGATTTCATGTTCTAGAAATGCTCATAAGAATATCTTGTTCCAGATTTCTAACTTAACACAAATTTTCTCTTATAGAGAACAGGAGAAAAGAGAATCTAGAGATAACTCGAATATAATTAAACAACTGTTCGTTAAAATTTATTGATAACGAACAATGCAGGATGATGGATTGTCACAATACATATAAAAATGCACAGTATAGCTGCAACTGTGTTAAGAATAGATGAAGCTGAATTTTTTTTATGCATATATAAAAATAAAAGCCGTTTTTTTAGCATATGAAGTTATTTTTTAATCATAAACTATCAATAATGACAAAATTATTTAAACTATAAGATATTGGAAATTTTTACTATTCACAACATGAGCTGCAACTTTTTAAAGCACACTTTTAATATAAACTACAGTATTTAGAAGTGCAGTTGAATGCTTAACTTATTGAACAGAAACATTATTACTGAAATTTCTACGTGTTGCCATGATCAAATGTATTACTGTACTTTAAATAGTGGTACATTATGCTATCGTATGTTATGGTAAGTGTTACACTGGTGATGAAAATGAATGGTTACGTAATTTTTCACTTTGTATTTAATTTGTTGGACATTTCTCATATGATTTACGATTAGAATCAACTGGTTATACTTTGACATAATGAATGAAACTTTTAATATCTGGCAATGGGGACTGATAATTTTATAACGCCAAGCAAAATTTATTATTTCAGAATACATAATTTATCTCTAATTAAAATGCAGAATACAGAATTATTTCACGAAAATTTGGACTAGATAAAATTTTGTAACTAATATTATTACTGCAAGCTGTAACGAGAATGCCTATATAAACATAATATTCAGTCATTTTTATTCTGAAACATGGTAGCCTACTCTAAAGATTAAACAAAAAAATATACGCCATTATAAGATATAGTCATATTTTCTACTTTTCAGATGAAAGCAAGACATTTAACTATGTTAATGATGATCAACTAACTCATTAAAGGTGTTAAAGAAGAATAAAACTATTTGTCAACAAAAGACATTATTGTAGAAAGCAGTTTTTATGGAAATAACGGTTTTGTCAAGCAATTAAAATGATTGCTTTGTTCACTCTTGCTAAATAAATCTGCAGTAGCTTTCGATTAATATTTATTCTACTTGTTTTTTACAAGAAAATGTTTCCGTGGCACCGACATGATAGCAAAAATGCCATTATATCAAATATAGAGAAAAAATATTACCAATGAATCATTTGCCATTACACTATTGCTACCAAATAATGGAAAGTAATGACATGAATACAAGAAAATGATATTTCTCTTCACAGCGATGAAAACAATCAAACTGCATGTATTGAACAGCTCTGCAATTTCAAATTGCTTTAAGCACTGTCAGAAAAAAATTTTAGATAAATGAATTCAAAAAACAATATTTTATTTTATCTGACTATCAGAACAGTAGTTAAATTTTTTAAAAATTATAGTAGAATAAATAAATTTTATAATAGTGAACTTACGATTATAACAAAAATTCACTCTATTAGGTGCATATCAATGAAAAATCATCGAATAATTCGATATTTATTACACAAGTTCGAAGCTAAAAATAGAAATGCAAAGAGATATTCAATCTGAATTAATTAATTTACAAACGAGTAGAAGGAGAGGTTTTTCTAATAATTTGAGTAGTCACATAAATTAATTTAAATTTAATTATTAAAATTAATGATGCTATTCGCGTTAATATGAAAGTCAAGGCTGTTAGTGGGCAGATATTGGACCTACTCGAATAGTTTTTCCAGTCAAAGGTTATTAACTAACTTGTAAGTTATCGTTTGAACGAGTAAAAAAGAAAATCAAATACGATACTTCTTATTTTGCAATTAGTGTCGAAAGAGTTTCCTGAAAATTTATTTTTAATTTTTATTAATACAACTTTTTTATGATGGCGATAAGGAAATTCAGAGTTCCACACATGCATACACACAAACACAAACACACACAAACACAGGTTGCTATCCGATTGAAAATAATTTTTTATTTCATAAAATTTAAATCCGATTAATATTTCACAAATTTTAGAAAAATTCGATTTAATTGATTAACCTAACTAAATATAATTTTAAATGCAGTGGAAAAAAAAACAAAATATAAATAATTAATATAAAATTCTGGAATTAAAGAGTTTTAATTACTATTTTCTCCTACAGATGGCAACATGCTAGTTTAATGTCGAAGCTCATGTTTTTGGCTTTTTTTTTATTAAAAAATAAAACAAATTTATTATCATTTATATATATATATATTTACATCAATCCCTAATTTAATATTCAAATTTTCAACTGTCGTAAATAGATTAATTATTATCGTTCTAACTATTGATTTGCAGTATTAACCTAAACACTTTATAAAGTATTAGATGCTATTATAAAAGGAGTTTTTAGTTATTTTTAGAGAAATAAAAATGCATTGTGAAAAGCGTTTACGTGCGTAGTAATACGCATCAGATATTGCATTAACGCCTTAAAAGGGCTTATTCATATTGTACTACACGACATATAGCGTTAAATTAACTGGAGCAGTACTAGCTTTCCTTATATAAATCTAGGTAGCTGGCGTGTAATATTTCGGTGTATATCCGGTATTACGTTATTCTATATGCAATGCATCTGGCATACAAAGATGTTATTTTATCCATATTCTAATAATCCAATACTATAGAACATTGTTATAATGAGAATTTGCAAATATTACGGTATGCTTCGTGCTACAAAAATAACTTAATAAAGCGTACAAAATCTGGTGAAAAATATTAAAAAATGTGCAATTGTATAATTTTTTTTAATTAATGTGTCCAAACTTAACTTCAATATTAATATTATGAGCGTTATATTCAATTGTAGTAATTATTATATGCGCAATACTTTTTAAAAGTTATTAAATAAGGAAAATAACTTAATCTACTTAAACTGGGAATACTTGAATATTTTTAAATAATCAATATTTCCACGTAATTATGATTTGTATTTATAGAAATAACTTGCATAATAAATAAACAGATACATTGAAATATTTTTCCAATCAAAAACACAATTTTTTTGTGTGTTACGATAAAAGAATATGAGTGAAAGAAAATTATATATCTGATATAGCTCGAATTTATTTGATTTTATTATAAAATCAAGTGATATTTTATATTATTCGTGTTGATGAGTCACCTAAGTGTAGGAAAAATATTAAATTGCTTTTAATACAAAAAATCATCTACAGATGGCAGCAAGCACGACTTGGCTTATAATTAATTTTAATATTTAATAAAAATTAACGTATGGATTTATGTATTTTTTTTTTAAATATTATTACATCGCATCCGTTTGGAGCGAGATAATAATGAACGATTTTTTTTTCTTTGATTAATTAATTGCATCAGATGTTTGGAAGCAGAGAGTTGTGGCAAACACCTGGCAGATGCAGTCAGGTAAAGAGAATAGGGACATCTGGAAAAGCGCTAGGAAGCCTTACACTTTGGTGAGAACGTGAACTTTAACGAATATATGCGCTAAAAAAAAGAGAAGAATAAAACTACAAAAGACATTTTGTCAGTTGTTTTATTTCTCACTAAACATTACATGTATCTCAAGCACAATTATGAATATCCTTAGGATAATGTTTTGATTAATGCGGATACTGCAGATGCATTAAAAATGTATTTTTTTTATTTTTTCATATTTAGAAATTTAGAAATGAAAAACCTCATAGGTTCCTTTTAGAAAAAAGAAAAGACTCTGGGATTTATGTATCACCAACAAATGTCATGTGGTTGTGCGTTCATATATATATATTGTTATCTCACATTTTCTCTAGCATTCACTCATAATTAAGATATACATTACTTACATACATACACACATACACACACTCACACACATACATTCCTTGGAATATGGCTGCTGGCAGTGTACAAGTCAAATCAATACATTTACTCGATGTATTAACAACAATTCTATTGTTTAGAACAATCGACTTTCTAAAATTACATGATTGGTGAGTAAACCTCTGTGTAGCAAAAATCTTTCCTTAAAGCTACTTAAAACGAGATATACACTGCTTTACAAAAGTACAAAACTCGAGTCTTTTAACACGAATTTGGCTAAATATAATAATCAAGATACAGTTAAAATTATCACAGTTGTCCATCGTTCTCCGTGACAGTTCACAAACTGAACATTTGTATAATTTTAAATGAAGCAATATGAGATCATACCTTTCCATAGCATTTTGTGATTTTAAATAAACCACAAAAAATATTCACTAACCAAAGTAGCATACGAAAGTCTGTCTGTCTTACTTTTTTTTTTGTTTTCGTTTTTTGTTTTGTCTAAAAAATATACAAACCGAATTGTTTCTCTTTGTTGGAATACAAACACCTTATAACTAAACGTGCAATAAGTTACATTACTACAACTACATTCCCGTGCATTCTTTGGTGGTACTCCGCTTGTACACTTCCATTTTTTTCTTGGACGCGTACAAAAGCAGAAATTGTCAGCTAACACATCCCCGACTATAAAATCGAGACGAAATAGTCTTTTATAGGCCTACAGTTTAGGGCCGAATCTCTTTCGTATAATGAGAGATTGTCAATTTTCAGATTTTTTTTTCATTTTCCAGTGGCACTTCCTAAGTAGAAGATAAAACTAATCAATCTTTATCCGAAATAAATTAGTCTGCTTTGATCGAGGGCGGTAACACAGATTGACAACAATCTCTCCGTCCAATCGATCCTTAAGATGAGAGCAATTTCATTGCTTGTTGGCCTTCATCTTACGAGCATCCACACCTGTCTACCACCATCCCCGGTAACATGCCATATATTATGTTATAATCTTCATCGAAGTATAGCATAGAAATCGGTGACATCTTTCGGGGGGCGCAACACGGACCCGCCGAGCCTTGGGGGTTGGCCTGTTGTACCAAGTGAGTGTGAGGATATTTCTGTAGAAACACGTAGGGGCATTCTCCGCTACAGTAGTTGGCTTCGTAGCGTTTGGGCGCGATGATCCAATCCCATCCAAATTCTTCGAAATCCACTGTCAGCGGATATCGGCAGCATCGCACTTCGTTTGAATTCTCTTCGCAGTTTAGTCCTATCATGCGTTTGGTTCGACGACGACGTTGCTTGTCTATTCTCATTTCGATGAATGGTCTCTGAAAGAAAAAGCTTGAAGTGAATACATATCATTGACACATCTTAATCTTAATCAAAGATGCCGCAAAATTTTCGAAACAGCAAAGTTTCATTACGTTTCAATAAATTTAAATCCACATTTTTATGTTTGTGTGGCTAATTTTAAAACATTTTTAGGTTTGTGTGGCTGATTTATTAAAAATGGTGTTAATTTATATAGGCATAAATGACCAAATTTCTAATAAAAATGTCTGTTATTAAAAACTTAATGTTTCGAATGCACTACTGACACTGTTATGTCATTGAGCTAATATATTCAAAAAGAAAGATACAAACGGGTGATCAATCAGTATTGCCTCTGGCTAAAGTCGGTGAAATAGCTATAGAAATATTTATGAGTGCTAAAGTGTCATCTCTTAAAAATTCTATGGAAGTATCATCACCGTGAGATGATTTTTTCCCAAGGTTTAACGATGTATTTAAGTGGTTGCCTCATCGTAAAAATGTCATATTTAGATCCTACTAATTAACATTGTTGCGAAATTATTCTTACCCATGCTTCTTCACCTTCTTTAGGTTCCGTAACGGCTATTTCCCTTCCTTCTGTGTCGTAAGAACGAATAGCGAAACCTAAATTGTCTTTGGGATGTCTGAGCCATCTCGATACAATCTTCCTTACGTCGATTGTTGTCCAACCTCCGTGTGTTAGTTTCGCGTCCACTTTCTTCGTTTTAATCTTAAAAAAATATGTGAAAAGTTAAAATTATGTATATGTATATTAAATTTTTCAATTAAACAGCTATTTAAAAAGTAATTTAATTCATTTATAGAATAAAATATTTTATTTTTTCTTTAAGGAATTTATATCGGCCTCACCAATCAATGTTTATATAATTATTGAATTTATATCTTTTAACTCGTCACTTCTCTGATATGTAGGAGCAAACCATTAAAGTAACAAAATCTTATCTTTAGAACTTTATACATACGACCATTCAGTTATTTAACCTCGGCGAAATTTTCTTCGTGTCACGCTAAAAATATTACCATTTATTGCGATAAATAATAGCACAAATCTTATAGACGGCAAGAATAATAATAGCAGTCTTTTTTTCTATTTGCGTCCGTAAATAAATTCTAGATAATAAGAAAATTGAGATTTTTTTTAATAATAATATGCGCACGTCTGACTATTACGAATGCAGACACGCCATAGTGACAAAAGTTAATATCGAGTAAAGTAGTACAAGGCATGCTTCAGACGGGCGGGCACCACTTCGTGATTATGTAATTGTGGATCGTTACAGACACACACGCATTGAATGCTATCATCAATTGTATTATTTAAAACCTGAGACTGTTTCGTTCGAAAGTAAATTGATACTTTGTTAAGTAAATTGATTTTAAAACTGGAATTCAGATAGAAAAAAAGTCAAAAATCGGAATTTAAAATGAAAATGAATGTGTTTAAATTATTAACGGTTGTTTAATACGAGTTAAAAATCCCGACCGTTACCCATTTATTATTCATGTGGAAGGGGTTTTTCCGCGCTTGCTACAAAAGCGAAAGGTCAGTTGCTAATTCAGTTAAACGAACTCGTCAATAGAATTTTGCATATCGCTTTTATAACTTGTAGACTTACGCCTTCGATAATAATAATAAAAATGTTTTATAAATATGTTTAGTATAAACAATTTATGGATACGAATTATCTGTGTATATCTTATGTGCAAATTAAGGGCAAAGATTACGTCGATGAACGCGATTAATTCGAAAGAAAGAAAAAACAATTTTGAAAACCAAAATGTGTGATAATTTTGTCAAAAGCCCGGGTTTGAGTGATATCCACAGGGCCAGTGAACTTACATGGAATAAAGATGGTGAAGTCTCGCCTCTCATCACCTGATAAACCACTATCCAGGCAATAGAATCGAGCGAGGACGGGGTCGGACGTATATACAACCATAAGTGGGCTCCGGTCACGTGCGAGTTGATCACGTTAGCCGAGAACTTAAAGTACTGATAGCGATAGTCGGCCGGAAAGTTCCATTTGATCGAAGCTGAAAAATAAAGCAACAAATTATCAGCACCAACAACTTAACATTTCAGTCAATAAATCATCACACTTACAACTAACAACTCGAACGAAATTTTACCAGTTTTCTACTACCAGCCGAGTGTTTATTATTAGCTTTCCTACAATAATTTTTATCGCCGAAGGTTACTGATAAACAATCTGGTTTTCGACCGAGAGATGACCTTAATTCATCTCGTTGCCGTTTTTGTTTTCGCGATGTAGGCCATATCGGTTGATGCCCTTCTCCAAAATGTCTATGCCGATACTAAATATCCATGTTTTAAAAGAGAAAATCTGTTTGGACACGGTCCACCTTAGAAATTATCGGCTTTCCTTCCCACATTTTGACACAGTCTTAGGTGCAGGAAGTTTACTACCTGATTTGTCTATGTGACGATCAAAAAGTGAAAGGTACTTGGAGACAACAATAAGCGTACAAAACGTAGTGACTGTGATCAAAGAAACCCTTCTACTAAAGTGACCTTTCCCACACCCTCGACATGCAGTAGGCAAGAAAGTGCTCCAGTTTCGGGGGTAAACATCTATACAGAATAAAAGTAAGTCTTTCTTTCCCCAATGGCATTCGGCTTTTGTCTGCTGACCGTAGGGTGCGCAACCTATGCCGGGAGAGCGGGGTCAACCAGCCACAAGTGCGTCCTACTACCGGATGGAGTAAGGTTTTTCCGTACACCGAGGTTCATAGTATGTACAACCTCCCATCAGTTAACCATTGACAGACGTTTTGTTCGGCTATGAGAAAAGTGTGGCGGGAAACAGCATTCGTTCTTTACCCTTTCATACCATTTCCTCCCGCTGGAAGAATCACTTTTCCTCTCCATCGTTTCATTGACTTATATCGGGTTGTATACTAGAAAGGATTCATAAAAAAAATCGCAGCTAGTTCTTTTCTTGTACCAAAATAAATGCGCAATACGCAAATTGAAAATTATCAATAAAAAGATAAATATATATCGTGAAGTACGGCCACATACTCTAATTTCAGCGATTGAATATTTAGGAAGGGGATCTCTCTCTCCCTTTGTATTAGTAACTAATGTCCCGTAAAAAAGAAAAAAAATTATTGATTGACTACATCCAAAGACCGCATATTATCGCTGACTTTACATGATGAAATCCCTGGAGAGCCTAAGTGGTTCCCGTCCCGCACAACTTACTCATACGGCATAAATAATAAAAGAAAAAATTGCCATTTGCAGTTAACAAAAACTGTAAAATTGGAAGAGAAGGAAACGCGTGACCGTCTTCCTTTGGATAAAGTTTACGTATGGTTGTAGTGGCGGATTGTTTCAATACTAATTTCCGTTCGTCGGGTTCCATGTGTCATCTTCTCGCCAGTTTGTCACACAAAGACCACTTTCCGCTTTATGGCTGACAGAGTAAAGCGGCAGCTGGGAGATGTGAGGCCTCGGCGTACGGGAAGCGTTGCCAACCATCTAGGGAATTTACGGAATGGATGGGGGTGGGATGTGTACTGTTCGTGTGAATGATCTACGGTGAATGCGACTCTGAAATTGGAATCAACCTGCCCGTTTTTAAAGCTAAAGCCGCTTCGTTACACCTCCTATAATTTGTCATTTTAATACCTGTATGGCATTTTAAAAATATCAAATTAACTTACATAACAAATAATGATTTTTTCATGGGGAGATAAAGATAAAAATCAATAAAAATTGTCAATTAAAATAATAGTTATGAAATTTGTGTAGCTTTATAGGGTTTAACAAGTGATTATTAGCGATGAAACAAATAAAGAAGCAAGTATATACTTACGACTTTGACCGAAACTAATAAGTTTTTCAGCGGTGACATGGTAGTCATCTACCTCCTCCTCGAATTGAGGTCCGGGTAGGAAAGGTTCTCCGGGAGCGTCCCTTTGCATATCATACTGGTCGAGTAATTGGTGTAGAGGTGGAATTTTCGGAACGGGCTTTCCGGAGATATTGGGAGGATGGCGCAGACCGAGCTTACTCAAAATCTCGGTTTTAATAGCGTCTATCCTTAGCGCTTTCATATCGTTGTGCATTAAACAACGTGAACAATTGCGTGTCATTGGTACTTCCTGGTCTTCGGTCATGTTATCGTATTCTTCCGACTTGAAAGTGTTAACCAGATCATCCAGTTTCCAGGAACCGTTATTATGTCTGTCCCATTCATCGACAAAGTCTTTGATGGCATCTTCTAATCGTTCCCCATATAACGCTCCATCAACTGTTATTCGTCCGCCTGTGTGCATGCTCGCTAACATCGAAACCAAAGTAATTAGGCAAACATAAGTTGTCCGAGTAGGGGCCATGCTGGCTGCGGTTATGCAGCTGACGGATGGCGGGGTACTGCTGGGTGAAAGCGACAAGTGTAGCGCTGCTACTCTTCCCCGTTTTTATAACGGTGTTCGCTGCATTTTTGGAAAAGGCACGCCTTTCGTCGATTGGCATAGAACACTCGACCTACCAGGGACTTGGATGTCGTCCCAGCTGGCCAGCAGACCAATGAGTGAGTTGCTGGGTGCAGGAAACCCTAGCAAACGGTTCGCTGGTCGGCAATGTATCGAGATGGGTCCTAATATGATACCAGCATTTTAAGTGTACAGTTATTTTATCGGTCTGATTATATGTATAATAGAAACAGATCGTTCCTGTCTTGATCGCCTTAAAAAATAGCACCCTTTAACAAACCTATGATGAAAACAATTCTGAATTCTCCCTTTTAAGCGATAAATTAGTTAATCGTGTCTCGAAGCGAAGGCCGTTTCTATTGGGTTAATTTTTCTATTCATAGCAGACTTTGACCAATTATTCTTACGCTTAAAAGCGAATCAAGTACTGTTAATTAAGGGTTAAGGAAAGACGTCAAAGGTGCTCTGGCTAAATTAAGGCATTAAGTGTCAAGTTCAACCGAGTTTAGTAATAAGGAAGCGAATTACGTGGAAGTGTCAAACCGCAAAATATATCCGTCACTTAATATAAAATTCATTAACTCAAGTTTAATGCGAACCTACCAACATGCGCATACTAATGCCTGTCACTTGTAAACATTCAGATTATTTTATCTTATTCATGATAAATTTTCCCAAATTCTTTTCAGCAGAAATAAAAATTATTGCCATCGCAAAATCTTTTACTCATATAAAAGTGAACAATCAGTGGGAGAGAAAATAAGCTTAGTTCAATCCTCCGCTAATGCATTTTCAGAAAAAGAGTTTTTATGCAAGCGATAAAGTTACAAAAATTTTTTTAAATAATAAGAGTTTTCCAAATATTAAACTTTCACAAAAAATGACCGAAAAATCTTAAACTTATAAGAAAATATCTAAGAATTTGCATAGTCATAAATGGATAAGAGTGTCAAGATTAAAAAATTAATAGGAATTACGATTTATTGTGAGTGGGTGGCCTAGGTTTATATCACATGATTGTGATGTATTACTTTTTGGGAAGTTTCGATACAGATTGGAGAGAATGGGTAAGAATGGCTTAAAGGCTCAGAATGATCCCGGAGTGGCGGCATATCTTAGTGTTAGGCAAATAACCCGATGAATTAATAACGTTATGAAAAGTTCCTAGCAACATTTGTTATTCATCCTATACTTTGTAGCCCTGACCCAAAACACTGTTGCTAGGCGGTGCTGACTGTTACATTCCGGTCGCCTCACCCTTACTTGACCTACCATCCGGATGGAGTCCAATGACGGAGAGACGATATTTTGGAAACATATTTTGATTTGGATAGAAAACAACCGTAATGGAAAAATAAAGCACCCGGAAGAGTAAGTAAACATTGGTTTTGTTCCGTCTAACTGTAGTAACGACATAGTTAAGGGATTGCGGAAGTAAGTTAGAGAGGATGACAGAGGTTATTTTTCTGAAAGACGACTTCTTTCTGCCTTTCTCGTTACAAGAAATCTAAACATACTCTTAGAGGATGACGTGAATATTTTCGTTAAAATGTATTCGTGTGGAATTCCACCTGCGCTACGCATACTTCCCGTTTAGTGGAACCTATTACGCCTACCTGAATACTTCTCTTGAGATGCATCCAAATTCGCTGCCTAATTTTGGTTATGGTGATTCAAAAACAGTCTATACTTAGTATCTACTTTGGACTAAGCATTCTATCAACAACATAAACAATGTCAACGTGACTTTAATAAATGAAGAAGCGCATTTTAGAGAGTACTGACCGGCGTCCTCCTCCAGCGTTTATTGACATCGCTCCATCACTTTGTGTAGTCACAACACATCCACAACTTGCTGCTGTCGAAATTTCTTCATCTGCTCAATAATGTTATACTAATGACTAATTTATGCTTTACCTTTACTTTCTACAGATAATGAAATTATGCTATTTGATTTCAAACCACAACTCTTTATATTCCCAATTAATCTTATTACTATTAATAAATTATATGCGAAATTGCATTTAATACATCGGCAATTATTATAAATGCAATTTCGCATATAATTTGGATAAATAATCAATAAAATATTATGCTACTTCATTAAATTTGAAATAATGAATTTGTCCCAAGACACTGTCTAGAGAAAAATTTCAATAACGCCATCGTTGACTGTACAAAGGACTTTGCCAGGTCAAATGAATATTAATGCTTCGCTATCAAAAATTTTCAGTTTATTTATGAAACACTTTATGATAATTTTAGGAGATAAACCGATTTTTCGGAATTCTAAGTTCGAACCAGTGATTTTTATAAATTATTTCCATCAAAGATGACGATTTTATTGCCTCTTGAGTACATTATAACTGCGAATTCGAACTCTCAATTTATTACTAAAATAATTTCAAAATATGCTTTTCCAGGCAAAAATTCTTTGGTAGGCTAGTTCCGCCATCTTTTCCATTGTTTTAGATGATATCATTATTCTGTATTACAGAATGAACTTCAGTCAAACAATTCCATTGTTTTTTGCATTGTTTGACTGAAAGTTAAAATAAAAACTGAGATTTTCTAATTGGATTATCTCATTATTTGGAAAACAAATAATGCTAAGCGGTTAGAAAAGAAAATTATGCTGATTTTAACATAAAAACAATATAAAATAAACATTTCCTATATTTAGTATGGTCTGAAGCAATTTAATAAAAAATTTAATAAATTTAATAATTTAATAAATTTAATTTCATAGAAATTAATAACAAAAATAAATTTAATTTAATAAAAATTATTAATATATTGCTTTTCTTTGAAAAATAATTTATATCAATTATAATATAAAACAAATTAGTTAAATTTCAAAAAGAATTTATTTTTATAAAAATTAAGAATATTTTTTATATTTTTCTTGATTTATAATATTTCAGTTTTTGAATTAAACATAAAAAGTAATAGACTGTTATAAAATCTATAATATAAGACCTATATTCACTCATACAGTAAGAGGACGTGCGGTAAAACTAGACGGAGGGAAATTCTGGGTACTGTTTTCCTAATATTTTAACGATTAGAGAATTTTCAAAGAATTTATAGAAATATAAAAGATGCCATTATATAAATTATCATTATATCCTAATCAAGATAAGATTTTTATTATTTTTACATTTGTTATAAAGCTCATTCAAAGGCTTGAATTTCCCGATTGATTTATCAACTTAACTGAAATAGTTGTACTGATTTCAGTTATATAGTTTCATTTATCAATTATGGTACAATTCTGCATTATTTTGTTGTACAATCAATTTTTAATAAAATAACTACTGTATTATATATAACAATGATGTAAAATTAACAGACTTACCCAAAAGATTTCTTCTGTGAATAATCCTCAATGCGTTGATAGTTAAGCTATATGCAGAAAATCGTTGATCGGTAGGACAAATTGTGCTTGCAAAAATATACTGATCATATACTAGCTTCTAACTTGATAATAATTGATATGATTCAATTCAATATAAGAAAAAAGCAGAAATTTATTTATATGTAGGTAAATGTAGGAATACAAATTATGTTAATTCCATTTCAGTTGAGTTTCTCAACTTTAAAGTAAAAATGTTTTAGCTTTCCCATCTGTTTCCATGAACTTTCAATTTTATGAATTTTATAATATATATTTCATAAATTTGTAATCTTATACCTTGGTATAAAACTATAATATACTTAGTTGTCTACAGATTGTATTTTAGGGTGAAAAATTAAATATCGATATTAACATCATGAAATTGGCATGTTTTGAATAAACCATTCTTTTATTTTTCCTACATGAGGCTAACGACATAACGCCAATATTAAGGGATATAATGGAGATCAATCTGAAATTTCTAAATTAACATTCAACTATCGATTACACCTCACAATTTTAAATTTTTCAAAAGAAAGATCAAGAAGGCGTACAAAAATATATTGACAAATAGAAAAAGTGATAATTGTTGTGTATAATGAAAATGATTGCAATACCACTAAAATTCAAAAGAAAAATAAAAACTTGCACTTAATGAAAACGAAAAAATCTCGACCAACGAATGTGTTCGCATCTACTGCAGAGTTCAGATTGTTTGATGTTTTACGCTTCCGGACTTGCAGTGAGATACGAAACAGAAAACCAGTTAAGAGAATAGAGGCCAGACTATGATAGGGTCGGTCGATACATTGAAGAAAGGGATAAAAGCTTCGAAGGCCATAATCCGATCCCCTGAAAATGTTATTCACTCAACTGAATGTAAAATGTTAGATCTTTGAAAATTGGCTCAAAAATACTGCTCAAATAAAAAAATGATGCTAAAATATTTATTTTAAATTATGCGAAAATCTATCAAGAAATAAATATATGATATTCTGAAATATTAATCATTGTTCGATAATATCCGACAGTATATATTCAGTGGAGAAAATTAGTTCTCCAGAAAAATGTTATTTTTTTTATAAATAATTAAAAAAATGTTGATTTTTTTATTGCTTAGAAACAATATTTAATCTTATACACTTTTTATTCAAAAATTTTAGCTATTGTAGAATTTAATTTGCTTAAGAAACAATATTTAATATTGTGCAATTTTTATCCTTTTAATCAACTAAAATTATTTGATTAAAATAGTAAAAATTACATAAAATTTTTAAATACTGAATATGCTTATCCAGATAAATAACTTAATGTAATGTTTATGTTTTTGTTTGTGATATTATCATCAAAAAAATAAAAAAAATCATGTGTGATGCATCACTTCCCCTTATTGTACTGTAAAAGAAAATATACAGAAACAAATAACCTTTTTTGAAGATAGGAACATGACCAGAAAACATACAACGAATTACAAATGACGTAACAAGAACAGGTGATTGACAGAATTCCTAAAATTCTCTCTCACTCGAATTTTTCTATTTTTAGTAATAGTATGTAGGAGCTCACTTGTGCCTAATTACCAAATCTAGTTATTGGTTGAATACCAATTTTTTTTTGGAAACTTCTAAAATTTAATGCCGTAATTATTAAGATTTTTTAAAAATAATAATTTAAAACTCTTAACATATTTTATATTTATATTTTAATTTGGCAAAAAATAATTTAAAAGTATTATAGGCCGCATAGATGTTAAATCATATTGTAATGATACATCTAAATATGCAGAAAACACACCGAAATAAGTACAACACAATATACGCAATGAAATCAATAGATATAGAACAGATTATTATTATACTTCTTAATAAAACAAATTTGTTACAACAACAATAAAAACGAAAAAATATTTATTATAAATAAATAATAATAATAACATTGTTATTAATCATATATCACAGGGCTGTCCAAAAGGCGGCCCGCCAAGCCATTTTGTGCGGCCCGAGAGGCTTTCACGATTTGTGATATAATATTACTTTTTAATGTTTTTTCCACTTTTATTTATTACTTTTTAAAGAGATTAATAAAAAGAATCCAAAAATTGAATTATATTAACTCAACTAATTAATTTTTCTTAATTATTAGTAATTTTTAATTATCAACACTATCAATGACGCATATTTTATAAGACTTTCAATCACGTCAATTTTAGTTTTAGCTATTTCAGCTTATAGTTTTGAATTGTGATTGTGTTTTAGTTATTTTTTGGTTTCTAACACTCACCATTTCAGTGATTGTGTGACCGTTGTGGTGGTAAATCTGTAGAATCGCTGCTTTTGCCGTAGGAGCTAAAATTTTGGCACGGGACGGGAAATGACGTCATCGGGGGCTTAATCTGACTTCCGATAATGGTGCATGCACAAAAAAATCTTTCTAGCTATTACGGGGACATCTTCAAGGTCACAGGCAAACAAACGGTCATTTCTCTGGTTTACTTTGGCATCAACAGTAAAAATTCTCTCATCAGAAAAAAATCTGATGCATCCTGCAGCTTCATTCTTCATTGAACACAGAAGCAAGTTGCAGAGAGCAACTCTGTTTTAGCAGCATCAGACAGCATCTGTCATACTTTTATGACGTAGGACTTGTACCATAGATCCTCTTCCGCAATTCAACGCATTGTGGCCTCACTCACACCAAATGTTTTTGCCAACTGCCTGAGAGATTGCCCTGGGTCCTGAGATGAGCTCTTGAACCCTTTGGACAACTTCCGGTGTCCTTGATGATCACCCCCTGAAATGGCTTTTCCTTGCCGGGTTGGCAGAACCTCCTTCAGACTTCTCTGAAGCCGCAGCAACATTATAAACTGCAATCTTGGATAGTTAAAGAACTGAATTATTTCGGAAGATGAACGTCAATCTTGGATAGTTAAAGAACTGAATTATTTTGGAGGGTGAACGTCCAGCTGGATAGTTAAAGAACCGAATTATTTCGGAAGGTGAACGTCCAGCGCCTTAAAGAACCGAATTATTTCGGAAGGTGAACGTCCAGCGCGAAGGCCTAAATTATTTTAGCAGGTGAACGTCCAGCGTAAAGGCCTTCGATTATCGCTGCTCTCCGAGAAAGAGAACAACAGCACAAAGGCCTTCGATTATCGCTGCTCTCCGATTATATTCTGCACAGGCACAAAGGCCTTCGATTATCTCTGCTCTCCAATTATATTCTACACTCAATCTTAACTGATCAGCCATTTTGTACTTATCCTCAAACATGTTGTCTGTCTGGCTTACTAAAACATCAGCAGCATCGTAGCGCTGACGTAAAATATGGCGGGAAATTCAATTTGAAATTTGTCCGGATTTAGCTGACGCACCCTGTATATGAATCCCAGATCTGCAGATGATAAATTTCACATGTTTATGTAACTGCATATACATTAATTCCACAGTTGGAGAACCTACAGTTGACAACGGATTACTGTATATAAATACAAAAATAAAGCATGTTAAAATTTACTTCTGGTTGAATTTGGTTTTCTTATCGTGAATTAGCATAATCAGAAAATGGTCAACCTATATTTAAGTCAACTTATACTTCCAATTTATTTATTTATATTTATGACTGCTTTAAATAAGCCATATAAAATGCAGAAAACAGTTCTCTGATGTCTTCATTCTTACATTATTTCAAAAACAATCTGTCATTGCAAATTTATATATATACCGTATATACTAGTGTATAAGCCAATGTTTTTTTCCCAAAAAAAAATTTCTGAAGTGGGGGTCAGCTTATACATGGATCAAAAAAAAAATCAACTTTTTTTTTGGCTGGAGAAATTGAAGTAATAAGCAAGCCATGAAGTAATATAGGGGTTATTGAATGTCTCCTGAAGATCAGGAAGGAAATTTTGCAATAATCGTATCTCCCAAAGACCAGGAAGGAAATTTTGCAATAATTCATTTAATACAATAGGCCTACCAGGTAAAATTTTATCTTATCAAGAAGCTATCGAGCGCTTTGCACCGCCAACTCCAACCTGCGTTTATATACTGTAATCAAATTGGCAACACTGCGCTGCCCGATACTTTGCGAGGCGAAAATTCAACAATCGATCAAGAATCTTACTTAGGATTCATTTTTGAATGAAAAAATATATTTATTTTTCATTATTATAAATTAAGAATGTTTAATCCATTCGCTAGTAATCCATAAATGCTTATTATATTTAACTCATCGATGATTTAATCAAAATAGATTAAAAAGTAACTAAAATAATATTTAAAATAACGAAAAAATAATAATTATTTAAAATCTGTACTGAAAAATAACTGTAGTCTATCAAAAAAGTTCATCATAAGCAAAATCAAAACTTCGAAATCGCACGCTTAACGTCTAGAAATCACGTTGCTTATGTCATCTAACGGTGTTATGACATCATTGTTAGGATGATCCACTCATTTTAAAATACAATCAAAGATTTAAATACAATAACTCAACTCAATTAGACAAAATACAATGTAAGGGAAAACGAAACTTCACATGGTCTCTTGGGAGCCGTGTGACGTAGACGTATTCCAATGGAATTTTTACTGTGATACTTTATTATGAAATTTTTTTAGAAAAGAAAACAGTTATTCAATAACAACAATAAAAAGAAAATATTTTTATATAAATTATCAAAATTTATTACTATTCGTTAACTTGATATTTTCTGAAACGACGTCACCCTAACGACAATATCATACATCGACATCAATCTCGCTTCGGAGTAAAGTAAAATTTTACATTACCCGATGCGATCAAGTGCGTCGTGCCGCCGAATCCAACCTGCATTTGTATAAGTGCACTAGTTAGACGATGCCGCACTGCCTGATGCACCGCGATGCAGAAATTCTCAACAGTAATCCAAGAATCTTATGTAGGCACACTGTGTCAGATCACTTTAGCTGAATTATTGTCGAGAATTTCTGCGTCATGGCACATCAGGCAGCGTGGCATCGCCTATCTGATGCACTTATACAAACGCAGGTTGGAGTCAGCAGCGCAACGCACTCGATCGCTTCGGGTAACATAAAATTTTACTTTTTAAATTATATATTGGTGTTTGTATTATAAAATTTATTTTATATGTATATATTTAAAGTTTCAATAAAATATTTATTTTTGTAAATGGCATTAATATATCGGTAACTAAAAGTCAAAGAACATGTAATTTATCAGTTTCAAATTTTTATTGAATTTTAAGTGCTAAAGTCTGGGGTAGGCTTATACACTGGGTTTCGGCATTTTTTACTGATTTTTAAACTCTGAAGTTGGGGGGGTCGGCTTATACACGGAGGGGCTATTCGAGTATATACGGTATATATATTTTTTGGATTCAATACATTGAAATTAGTTTGATTTAATATATGAAAGGAACTTTTTCTTGTTTCTATGAGAGATCTATTATTTTGTTTGTTGCAAATGTATTTTCAATGTCAAGTGATTGGATGGCTTCACTTTTCCTACAAATAGCAAAAACTTTTTATTTTTTGTGTTTAAATATTACAAAACTTATCTAAAAATGTATTGCTTAGAATATTTATTAATATCATAGAAAATGTAATTACAAAATATGAGTTTAAATAAATATTTATGTTTTTCTTAAATATACTTTTAGTATAGAAATTGTTGGTAGGATATCAAATTATAGTATCAAAATTATCCATAGTGCTTTTTGTAGTCATGTATTTCAGACAGGGGTTGCAGATTCAGAGTTGGAGTCAGGAGTCAGGAAGTTGGAGGTTTATGGGTGGAGTTGGAGTCGGATTTTTATACTGCCCAGAGTTAGGAGTTGGACGGATCATTTGCCATCCGACTATGCAACCCTTCTATGGGATTTGAAGTCTTTGTTTGAATGTTGCTCATAGATGGATATTTTGCTATGATTAATCAATTCAAGAAAATGAAGTAATGTGTTAGAACTGCTGTGATGTTTTAAGTGATGCATTTATAAATAAAGTTGAGAATCAAATTTGTGTGTGTTCTAGGATACAAAAATATTCTAAGTGAAAAAATGGTACAACAGGAGTAAAATTCTGAGTGAAATTTCAACTCTCCTTTTACCTTATATCACCTTTATTCACTTTTCCATACCGAATAATAACAAATAAAATATAAAACTGTGAAGATCATCTTTGCCAGTCAATCAAAAGAGTTAAGTACAAATATTATGATAGCTTCAAGTAAAATGTATATAGAATCCTAAATCACTAAATAATAAACAAGCACTAAGACAGGAGAAGATTAAAATTTAATGTATAACATTTTTGACCTCTTTTTAGGTCCTCTTCAGTACAAAAAATCGATTGTTTATTTATTTAGTTATTTACTGATAAGCAGGATAGTGGATACTTTATATATATTTTGAATTTTAAATTGTTGAAAGCATTATCCAAGTTGATTTTACTTTTCCTAATAAGATATTCTGTATTTAAACTACAGGTAGGCCTCGATTAGTGAGACTTATAAAATTGATACCGTTTTTCGGTTAGTGCGAGAAAATATTCGATTAGTGCGAGTTTTAAGCACAGACCAGTCTTACTAACAAAGCTCCTTTTATGATGTCAATTAACAAATTACCGTTAATTTTCGGTTAGTAAAACCGGACGAGGAGCAGTCCAAGAACGGTCACACGATTTTGAAGGGGTGAAACATCAGAAAGATGGGCTTTTTGCCGTTAACTGTTTAACATTACTGTACTATTATTTAGCTTTGCTATCGTATACATACAGTATAGTACAGAATTTTCTCTTTTAAAAAGTATCGAAATGGATAAAAGGAAGAACACTTTTGATGATAAAACAGGAAACGAAAAAAAGAGAAGTGATTACGCTACAGCAAAAAATGGATGTGATTGAGCGACATAAAAGCATTCTTTGTTAAATTTTTTTAAATAAGGATATCTTTACAAATTTATTTGCCTATTATATTGCTGTACTACCGATATTATTTATTTTCTTTTGTTTATTATCTGATTTCTTTATTTAAAATAAAACTTGTGAAAAAAATTTGTTTTTGTTATCTTTTGGTGTCGTATTCTGCTAATAAACAAATAGAAAACTTGTTAAAAATTTCTCATTGGTTCATTAACTTCGCTTATTAATGCTATCTGGAACTAATTTACTGATTCAATAAAGTTGCAATGCTTAATTGCAAATCGGACTATTCACTCAATTCTCGACCCAGAATTGGCGGCCAGGCGGCGCTCAACTTCCGCTTTCGATTCGCTATTTTAGTTTTGATTTGGCGGTTGGTTTGATGATGATATGAGACGCAATTCCTGGTAAGTTATTAATTTAGATGATGAACAATGATGTAAAATATGAAAATAAATATTTCTTAAACAGTTAGTGTTAAGTTTATTATAGTTATTCATTGTGAAGTTAGCTAATGGCCGGAATCTCACAAAGCAAGACCCAGTTACCATATTTTCCATGGAGTTAATACTTCGATTAGTGCGAGAAATTCGTGGAACCAATTATTCGCACTAATCAAGACCTACCTGTATTTCAGTTTAACTGTATATGTAAAAATAAGCTCTAGTTCAAAGTGAAAAAGTAATTTATTAAAGAAGTATTTTCCACTTCATAAAGTCATCATCAGCTTTTTTAAACATTTAGAATACAACGTTTTGGAACTTTTATTCAAAAACATTGTATTCTAAACGTTGACTTTATGAAGTGGAAAGTACTTCTTTAATAAATTATTATTTTTCCACTCTGAATTAGAGGTTATTTTTACATATACAGTAGAGTCCCATAATCCGACACACATTGTTCTGGACTTGTCGGATTTCAGAGATTTGTCGGATTATTGGATGTTCAACGAAAAAAATGGAATTACATAAACGAATGCACTCAGTTTATTAAAACTTCCCCGTCACTACTCTTGCTATTTAAATCTTTCCCAAAACCCTTAATTTTATTTCAATTTTTTTAATATCATAAATGGTGGCTCATCCAATACCATGAAACTAAACTTTTCTCTAAAGTCAAGTTTCTTAATTATTTCTGCCTTTTCGACCACAGTCAATGTCTTATTTTTGTTTTTCATTTTTCCGATGTGACATTATGTAAATTTAAATAACAAACACTGATACAGTAAAACATTATTTTATAGTAAACAGTGTACTGAACTTAAAAATTAGTCCGATTATATATAGTCCAATTATAATGCCTGCACAACAAACAAATAGTGACTGACAATTTATTTTATGTCATTTTTTCTCTCTCGCACATGGCCACAACTTCACAGAGTGTCAGACTACTGGACGTGTCAGATTGGCGAAGGGCCGGACTACAGAAACTCAACTGTACAGTCATTCTATAAGTGGAATATTATATATACATTATTTCAGTTTCATTTTAATCAAACAATAGAATACAGTACTCCACAAGTAAAAGTAATTTTCTTTCAAACAAATCTTAAGTTCACACAACATGTGCTTATTTTTCACATTTCATTGGCTCACATGCTTTACGTCATGTATTGTCTTAGTGTATTGTCTAGTTAACATTGCAGACTCTTTCTATATCTGCATTGAATAGACCAAAGTTTATCACTTTCAAAAATTAAATAATTTATTTAACCTATGAAAGTGCTTAGTTTTTTATGATTAATTATTCTATACAGGATGAAACTTATTCACGATGCAAAAACTTATGTTTCTTTTTCATATTTCATTGATTCATATCTTGTGTGGACTTGAGATTTGTTTGAAAGAAAACTGCATTTACTTGTGAAGTACTATTTTCTGTTGATTTATTAAAATAAAACTGAAATAGTTTAAAACATCCAATTATCTATAAAAGTTTTGCAAAAAACAAAAAAATTCTGAGCCCCAACTTTTGGGCTCCATAACTTGAACAGGGCTTTGAACTCTGGAGGGTTTAATTAGGGGATAACCCGGCCCTGTAGAAGTGGCGTCTGAGGGACTCTGCACTATCTATTGTGCTTTGTGAAAATTTTCAAGGTCATGCAAAAATTCTCAAAAATTCAGTACCTTTCTAACTTTTTCATTCCTTTATTTTGCATTAATTCAATTTTCCATTGACTTTTTAGTTTCTCTGTAAAAAATCAGTGGAGTCCTACAGAAACCTATTATCCTTTGAAATTTAGTGCATATTCAAATGTGACGACATCGCTGTTACTATTTATAGCTGTGGGCGTTGGCTGCAAACAGTAGCAGCGTTAATCGCACTGCTACTGTTTTCGGACAGCGTTGTCTTAGTATTGCAGTTTTTTTTGTTTTGATTACTTGTTTTTATAAAATATTTTGTATTTATAACAATTTGCTGTTAATTTATGATTTATTGAGCTATTTTGATCACTTTTCTTTATTTAAACTTTATTTATCTAAATTTTTTATGTAAATACTTTACCTTTTTTCATTATAATAATGTTGATCATCAAAATTGATTGTATTCTGTTTATAAAACTTTTCTCCATTATATATATTTATTTCACACTATCAATATTGACGAACATTATTCTGTACAAACAAATAGAATTTCTGGAAAACTTCTATAAATTGAAAGATCAGATTGAGAATTTTCGTTTTTTTACAAGATTTGATTGAATATTTAATATAAAATGACTTGTTCTTTTTTCATTTGAATAATTTTTACGTCTAATTTTTAAAATTTTCACACTTTTATAAAAAAAAAGTCAAGCAAAATTAGAAGACACCTCATACGAATATATCTATAGTGCTCCCTGAATTTCACTAATTAGATTAGATCGTTTCCGAAATCAATATAACCAATGACACAATCCTCGGAATAAAGTAGGCTGGACAGAAATTTCCCGGGAAACCAGTGACTGTAATACAGCCTCAAGCATGCCACGCCCACTTAATCGACTACCATACTTCAAGTACAGTATACTGTATTCAATAGAAAATATATGATCAAACAAAGAGTTGCGTTACATGCAGGTGTCTCAAAAGATAAATTTAAAATATGAAGATAATTTCTTATTAAAAAGTATTTTCATTGAAATCTATTTTGAACAATTAATTTCTCAGCGCCGTCACGCACTGCGACGCGTCAGCGCATTGATTTTTAGGTTTCGCGGACAAATTTCTTTAAGAATTTCACATATATATCACTAATATGCTAAATTTTAAATAAAATTAACATGAATGAATAAAATAAAGAAAGAAAGAAGAAGAATCGTCTCAATAATTCAACAAATAATCTCTAAGATAGACGTATATATAATTGCCAAAAATGACGTAAGCGCCTGGTTCCTACACTGACAGAAACACCATAAAATGTGACATTTCACTTTGGATATAGTCTTTTCTAATAGAAAAACATCAAAGATTGCGTTTATTTTATGTTATGAAAACCCAAAATAATTTTAAATAAGACATTTGCTAAATTTGCATATTATACATCAACTTATAAAAAAATTATTAAATTATTAATTTATGAATTTTGGGCCACAATTTTACGCTTGTTTTCATAAAAACATATTTATTTCTTCAAATCATTTAAAAATTCTTCTATATAGTTAAAAAGTTTTGAGATAGAGAGATTTAAAGTTAGCTTTTTGTTTGTTTACACAAAAGGGTAATAAAACTTTGAACTTCTTTTACCTACGCGCCCACTCTACCACCCTACCCGGAAATGACATTTTACACCTCATTATCTAGACCACACACCACTCTATCACCCTATCCAGAAATGACATTTTACACCTCATTATCTAGACCACACTATCTACTGTCAGAAAAACAATAATATTGTAGAGATTGATGGACAGCAAAATATTTATGATGATTTTGAAATATGATACTTTGTTTACATAATGAAAATAGATCGGATTACATTAAATTCAATAAAAAATCAACAAATAAAGATAATTGTATTGGAATTGTTTTGTTTGATAGAAAACAGATATAGGAATGCAATAAAATCAATATTTTTAGAGGAATGAAAAAAAAAGTTTTTAATGACGCGATTGATTACCTGGAGTCTCTACGAAACCAATTACACTGTGATGTATCACAGCTTCATTTAACCTGCGCCAGAATAATTAATAGGATATTTTGCATACATAACAATAAAAAGTTCAAATATTTCAGAATTCTACCAAGCCTCAGAATGGATATATTGTCATAAGTGAAAAAAATTATGTAATTTCATAATGGTAAGTTGTAGCTTATTTAAATTGACTGCATTCAATTTGGAATGCTAAGCTATGTCTGAAATCATTTAAAACATCTATTATAAAAGTTTTGCAAAAAACTTAAAAACATAATTGCAAGCCCCAACTTTGGGGCTCCCTAATTTGAGAACATGGCTTTAGACCTATGCGACTTTTGCCATTAAACTTTGGAATGTTTAATTAGGGAATAAGGTAAGAGGGACGGTCAAAGTTCTTCTGGATTTTTATTCCTGTCAAACTGAAAAAAATTGCATAATTTCATTAAGCTATGTCACAGGTTAAAGTAAATATTGTATTCAATTCAGATTATTGAAATACATAAAACTGCTTTAAAATTATGAAAATAGGTCATAAAATTATGCAGAAAATGTAAAAATTCAGTTTTCGAGACCCCAACTTTAGGGTCTTATAACTCAAGAACGAGCCCCAGAATCAAAATTCCCCACTCATATTTGGACTCAGCATGGTCTAATTAAGAGAGTGCACTACCATGAGGGTAGCTAAAATTAATTTTTTAATCACAGATTAGATAGAGGTGTACTAAAAATATTAACATTGTCATTATTGCCAGATATCTTTCTATTGTCATGTTTATCCAATACAATGGTGCCTGGCAATTCAACATTTGAGTTTCATGGGTTGGCACAAGCGCATGCATGGAATTGTGGAGACAATCACTGAAATGGTGTGTGTTAGAAACCAAAAAAATAACTAAAATACAGTCACAATTCAAAACTTTAAACTAAAATAGTAAAACTAAAATTGACGTGATTGAAAGTCTTATAAAAATGTGATGTGACTGATAGCTTTTGATCATTAAATAATTACTAATAATTAAGAAAATATTAATTAATTGAGTTAATATAATTCAATTTTAGGATTCTTTTATTTAATCCCTTTAAAAAAATAATAAAAGAAGTGACAAAAAATATTAAAAAGTAATATTATATCATAAATCGTGAAAGCCTCACGGGCCGCACAAAATGGCTTGGCAGGCCACCTTTTGGATAGCTCTGGTTTAGGATCAATCATTTTTAGTAAAGAAACATGATGACTACTAGAATACATATATCTAATATTAAATAGAAAGATAGTGATATCCAATACAGTGGTGCCTCGCAATTTGACGATATTGCTATTTGACATTTGAGTTTCGCAAGTTGGCGCATGCGCGTGCATGGAATTGTGTGATGTCATTCACTGTTTGTCAGTTCTTTTTGGGCTACTTTGGTGTTTGCCTGTGTTGTTTGCGTTAATTTTCAATTCTACATTTTTCAGAAAGTAAAAAATTTATAATAATAATTATTTTTTTGAGTGAAATGTAAGGATGGGTTCAAAAAGGACTGACCAGAGGAATAATTCCGAAAAGAAGAACACTCAATTGAGCAAAGAGACAAAGAAAAAAATTGTAGATTGCTCCAATATTTGAAAGCTGAAGGTCAGCTTATATACAGATTTCAAATTTTTACCAATTTTTAAACTCCAAAGTTGGATTGAATACAAACTTATATACAAATCAGCTTATACATGAATATACAGATAATCTTTGATTTACGATCACTCATATTTATGACAATGACATCATCAGTAAATTCTGTGGTTGATTAATGCAATTCACATGGGTTCAAGTAAATGAGTAATGGTCTGATATACAGAAAGCATCTTACTGTCTGGTCTTGTATTTTTGTGTTCATTAAGTTTATTACAATAGAGTGTAATAATAAATAATAGAAATGGCAATCCATAAAATTTTGAGCATTTCTGATTTTTGACTGCTCTGACTTATGATGGCAGAGTTTGAACCAAATCCTGTTGTAAGCTGAGGAATATTTGTATATTGTAAATTTATATAAAGGTTTTTCAATGAAGAAAAAGAATTTAAAATTGACCAAAATAAATCAATTTAAAATCAAGACTGAAAAAGTAATATTTTATACATTATCCTGATGATATTTAAAAATTTTAAACATTTGAAAATGTATAATTTTGAAATTATCAAACTATACATTTTTAAATGTTCTACAAGTGCTAGTTAATGTAATAATTTTATTCATATTTGATGAAATTTAGTTTATATATTTAAAATTTTTATACAATTTTGCATGAAAAATGTTATATGCAGTAGGGATGATATGGGGTTTTTGCCCCAATAATATTTTCCATTTAAAAGTGTTAAATTAATGCAAATTTGAAATAGTGTATTTGAAAATATAAAGAAAATTAAGCATACTAATTTTTTTCTGATTTTTAAAAGAAATTATCTATCATCTAATAAATCTATTTAACATAAAAAAAATCATTTTTTTTGTTAAATAGATTTGACTTGGTCAATCTCATTATATTAAATTATTACCAAAAATTTATAAATGATAAGAACTGAAAGGAAAATAAGTTATAAATGACAATAAAACAGAGGCTGACATTATTAATGATAGTGTTATAAGTGAAGCTGTTAAACATTATTTCTATGGGGATTTCTAGGAAAATTAAGATCAAAATGCATTGGTTTTCTAATAATATAATCAAGTTTTATTTTTATGAATTTTATTCAAATCAAATAATATTTAAGTGAATTATTAGGTTGACTGAAAGATAAAAGAATTTATCTAATTCATATATTCTTTAATTCCATTTTGGAATGAAAAAAAATCAAAAATATCAAAATTATTTTAAAACTTTTAATATATAATTGAGTTGGCCATATAATCTATATTGAAAATAGACAAATTAAGAATAATTAATATAAAATTTCATCAATATTACCTTTGCAAATGGAATAAAGTGTTGCAGTTTAAGCCCTTGAAATTCAAGCTGTGATTTCGAAATCGATCTTTCTGAAGTAAAATAATCTAACCTTAATGCAATAATTGTACCTGCAGTGCTCACCGCAAAAATATCTGTATTATTCATATTCAATTGTATATTAAAAAAATTTATTTTGGAAATCATGTTTTCTTCTTTACTTGAAGTAATTCTTTCATCTGATATGTTTACAGATTTTTTAAAATATGATAAAATCTGTTGAATGCTTTGGGACAATATTGATGACCATTCTAACTTAGTATTCTCCATTTTGCACTGAACATTAAAATCTGGCATGGAACCATTCACCTTTTGAAAATAAATCAATAAAAATATTTATATATATTGCTTATTTATATAAAATTTAATTGTTATTTATACAATTTATTTAATTTTTCAATGTATTCAGTCTTCTAGTTACAAACATAACATATTTCAAAGTTTCATTCATATATTGAAATTTGCTTTTGTTGACAGCATCATATGAAAATTACTTACATTTGGTCTTTGAAATAAATGTCATTATAATATGAAATTTTTGGCAGAAAACCTGTAATACTGTGCTAAAATGTTAAATATAATTGGGGATTCATTTATTATTATTGCTAACCATTTTGCTATTGTAATTTTAAACATTTTCAAATAATTTTTGAATTTTTCAAAAAATTTAACAAAAAAAATAGCATGTTCATATTTTTGAAATTTTGTAAGTCAAATGTTTATAACTAGAAAAGACTTTTTTCTTTCTTGAAATAAAAAAAATTTAAATCAAGTCAAGTCTTTCTGGAGATTTAATATATTATTTTTTGAAATCATGTTAATCAATTTCAAAAAATTATATAAAGAATAAAAAACTTAAAATACTAAAATTTTTGTTATTTTTCATCAAAATACACAGGAAACAAAACTAAAAGCTGTTGAAAGACTTCATTCCAACATCCAAGAGCTAATAAATGGCGTGTTATGTATAAAATAGTGTTTTTTTGTAATTTAGTGTGTTTATAATAATAAAACAAATGTAATAAAGTAAATAATATAGTATATCTCTCTCACCTTATTCGTAAGTTAGAGGAATTTGATGGGGACCGATAACGAATTAATCTATTTTCCATAGTCTTATATGGGAAATATTGTCCGGTCCAACATCCCTGGGCTAATATAAATTGTCTGTTGTGTATAAAATAGTGCATTTTGTAATTTAGTGTGTTATACAATAATAAAACACATATAATAAAGTAAATAATGTATCTCTCACCTCACTCGTTAGGAGAGTGGGATGGGGACCGATAACGAATTAATCTATTTTACATAGTCCTAATATAAGAAATATTGTCCCGCAATTCGACAGTTTCTCAATTCGGTATTACTTTGGCGACAGATTAGCGTTGAATTGCGAGGCACCACTGTACAATCTTTTAACATGTCTACATCAGATACATGTACACGTACTGTAACTATGGCATTAGTATAGCAAGATTGTGTACTGAACGTGTTGTGTAATTTTTATGTTGATAGAATGAGATGCAAAATAACGACGGCATGAACTGCGCTTTATTAAACATTAACAAGGACTAAATATTTGATCTATTACAATTTTATTACAATATATATACACATGCTAGCAAGTATTCTACGTTTTGCCATTTTAGTAAACAGTTCATTGTTTCAAATTGAAAATCTATTTGGATAATGAGGCTTCAATGAAGATATTGTAATATTTAAAAAAGTAGCAAATAAACTTAATTTTTAATTGGCCATGCAATAGTTAATGTAAGATTATTATCGTTGTTTTTAATATCATTCAATATTTAAGCTATATTTAAAAAATCTTATATGTATGGGAAAAATAAGAATCTTAACTTACATGCTTTAAATCTTTTATAATAATAAAGGACGTGTAAAAAATGTATTTTAATTAAGTATAGCGAAATTTCTTAAACGGATAAAAGATGAATAATGGCGGACAACTCAACAGGAAATTTTCCTTTCTTCAATAAACAACTTCCCCTATTGGTCATTTCAAAATACGTAATTCTGTAATATAAATATCACTAATTGCTATAAGAATAAATTTTCATTAAAAAATAATGCTTATTCTTTTTTTTATTAATTTTATAAAATTAACATATTACTGATTATTTTAAAAATTGACTGGATTTCTAATTGAAATTTCGGTCAATATTTTGTACAAGAAATAGGCCTCGCGCTCACATGCAATTATCAGTCGGTAAACTATTTAATTTCAGGAGTGAGAACAAATAATTCCTATGGGACTGAGCCCACTAGCAACTCTTTTGTTGGCGGACTAAACGATAGGAGTCCTTTATTTGCATGCGAGCGAGAGGCTTAACAGAAATATGACCCCCTTTCTCTTACAACTTCGTGCAAGTTTGCTAAACAATAAAAATGTGTTCTAAAATAGCATTATAATATCATTATGCTTATTTTAAATATGAATTTACGATTATTTGTAGATAATTTTCTTTTGGAATAAAAATAAACCGAACCAGTTGCTATTTTGAATGAGAACAATGGTCATTCCGCATTAGAAACTGATATAAAAAATTACAAATATATTTTGACAAGTTTTTATTCCATTAAAAATCGCAAAAAATAAATCTTCCATTAAAAATCGAAATGCAAAATATTGTATCCATTCCATTTTCATTATAACAATTATTTAAAAAAGAAAATGAATTGTGTTTTAAAATTAAACAATTTTCAATTTAATTGTTAAAAATATATTTACTTATTTGTATGCCTACATTTTCAAACATTTCTGTTCGAAAAAAATATTTAAACAAATAATTTGATTATTGAATAATTCAGATGAAAATAAGCTATAATGGGCCCTCAACCAGAATAAGAATTTTAAAACATGTGTATTCTGTGTAAATACAATTATTAAAGCAAATTTGAACGAATTATTTGTAGAAAGGTCCGACATACGAAAGTCTGATGCCATTGGCTAAAATAATGACGTCACAAGCCGCTGAGGTAGCAACAACATGGCTATGCTTATAATGGTAAAATGTAGTTTGGATTGATTTCTTTCTTTTATGGAGGCAAAGAATCAATTAAACACGAAAAAGAAAAGAAAATATTCTTCTGATCATATTATTATTCAAAAAACATGATTACAAAATAAAATTAAAGAAATATGCCACACAATTGCAATAAATATACTTTTCATTTCAGATTAGATTAATTTTAGGTTTTCGTTTCGTTTTATTTGCACCGCACAGGTTGGAATAGACACACAAGTCTTTTTCGTAATCATCGAGGAGTTTGATACTAGGCGATTAGTCCTAGTATGGATAGATTCTATCATCACCCATCAAGGCATATGGGCGGAAATACGCCGTCCCTAGGAGTCGCCTAAGTCCTCGGGAGACGTCGACCGGTTGAGAGAGGTTAAAAGGCCCAGTCCAGGACCCTAACTGATAAATTGGGGATTAATCCGTTTACGAACCCGGGCTTTCAGAGTAAGCGTATATGTAACCACGCGGGCAACTGGCCATTTTATTATAATAAAAATACAGAAATTTTATTATTATTTTAAATTATATGTTTACTTATATTTATTTTATTTGTACATAATGATCAGTGAAATTATACACTAAAATTTATTTTAAAATACATCACTCCTAGAGAAATTCTAAAGATTCTAAAACAAAATAATTGTTTTTTTTTAATTAAAGAACAATGTATAAAACAATGTAAATTGGAAAAATTTTTTAAAATGTCTGTGAACGAAACTATTGTTCAAAGTGAAATTAAAAATACACGTATTGGAACAAGAAAGATTTATATTAAAAAAAGTAATCCTTCTGACAAGAAAAAATAAGGGATTTTGCTTATTAGATTTTTTTCTGCAATCTTATTAATCTTATTTTTATTATCATAAATAAAGATTGAATATTTTTTCTATTAAATAAGGATTAATGATTTGAAATTGTTTTCCTAACATGCATAATAAACTGATATTAATAATGTATATTTGGAAATCATATTATTATTAACAGTGAATAATAATTTATTTATTATATATTTATATTATACTACATTATTCGTAACAGATTCCTTAAAAATAATTAGTAATATATCATTGCAATTTTCGTAAAATAATTCATCTTGAAATGTTACTGCATATTTTTTTCCTGATAATTTTTCTGCTGTAGCATTGAATGATTTTTTATGCAATGCTCGGGTATTTTTTAGTGATGAGATCATTTAATTCTTGTATAATTCCTTTTTTTATTTATAGAGCTTCCATGTAATTGAGTAAATATCAATTCAAGTTCTTTTAAAAGTTGTAAAAATTCATCTGATGGATCATACAAGCCACTATTTGTAGCTAATACTGAAAGCCAAGATTATGGACAATAAAATTTGGATATTTTTTGTCAAAGTTTTGGATCAATATCGTGGCATTTATATGCAATATAGCCTGCAAAATATTTTAATGCTTCATTATCGCTTAATTCGTTGCCATGATGATGAAATGTGGGTTCAAAAAAAGAATACTGTATTCTTCTAGTAGGGTTTCTACATCATTTTCTTCGTGACTTTCACTTAATTCTTTGTTATTTTCAAACGGTTCATTACAAAGATTATTACTTGAATCGTTATATATTTTTGAAAATATAGCTGCTGATAGTAATTCATCTTCATCATTTATTTCAATAGCATTTCCTAAAGACATATGATGGAAATTTGCACTTATAAGATGTAAACATAGTCTATTTTTGAATTTTGTTGCTGAAGGATGGATGTTAAATCTTTCAAGTTCTTTAAAATTGAAAATAGATGTTCTAAACAATCTTGATTTAATTTTCTGGTTAATAAATAATCTAAATTTAATTTATTCTTAATATCTTTTTGCAGTTCTCTCAATGCTTTAATTCCTTGAATTACACCACATTGACAGGGCAATAATGATTTGATTTTCCGAATCTTGAATAATAAATTAAATGATCCATTGCGTCAAATGTGCCATCCTGTTGTTCCAAACATGTTCCTTATCCACCCTTTAAATTAGATAAAGGGTCAATTGGAATACTGGAATTGAATACATCAAAGCAATCATTAATAATTTCAAAAGTTTCAGCAGTTTTTTGGTCTTTTAAATGAAATCGTAAAGCAGCAGCAGTTTTATGGGAAAATAGTTTTACAGCGTATTTAACGCATTGGCGATCTCGGCCTTGTAAATTAATGTGAAATTTCGTAATATGGAAACAAGTATTGGTTTCGTTTGAGTTTCCGACAGCAACGACTCAGTTCCTACTTCGATAAAGTCTACGGTCTGCGCATGCGCGGGATATCGTTGCTTTTCATATCTGTTTCGGTCATTGAGGTAGAAATAGATGGAGATGGCATGACGTCCATGCCATCTCCATCAGCCAGCGATGGGTTGACCAAGATGGCCGCCTTTCGATCGTAAAAACTCGGAAATTTGATCTTAAAACTGTAATAACAATCTTTCTCATGATAAAATCCCTTATAATAAATGAGACCAAATATTAAGACAACTTTATAATATACGTAACAAATTTTAATAATAATTGTATATTAGCTTTCCTGAAACATACAGTATTTATTTATAACATTAATTGCAATTTGATAACATTTTTTTAATATATAATTTATTTTACAAGCATTATTACTTTCTTTTTTTTCTAATTCATCTCTCCAATATAGTTCAAGGAATATTAATATTTTTACTCTTTATTCTGCTTAGATTCCAATTGTATTATAAAACTGCAGGCAATGAGTAAAAAGTGATGCTTATTCAATTGCAAAATTTTATAAATTTTTCACTGAAATTCACCATGTTTTTTAAATAATTTTATTCTCAGAACAAGATTTTTTAAACAGTAAAGTAAAAAATGAGAATGAATGTAAGTATCTCATTATGTATCTTTAAAAGCAATTCTACTGGAAATTATATTAAAACATTAATAAAAATATTTCTCATTCTACTTTTTATGGTTTTATTATGCAAAAAGTAAATATTTCAATCATTTGACCACTACTACTATCTGTTTAAATCTGTATTACATATATTTCACATATAAGCTGGATAAGTTGGAAATTTTGTAAGGAACAGCAATTTCTCTCCATAATTGTCTTCTACTGTCATCTTTTGGAAATCTAAAATGTAAAACATATTTGTAGAAATATTGTTTTACTGTTTCTGTTACTAAAGAACTATAGATACAATTCTATTATGTAATATCAAAATTAATAAACAAATACTTTATAAGTATAAACTACTGAGTTATGCTGCTTCTAAGACCACAAGAAATCACAAGCACTTAAAGCAAGACAAATATTTTTTATCATTATTAGTAGTATATCAATATATATCTAATAATAAAATATTTGTCCCGCTTTAAGTGCTTGTGATTTCTTTTAAATACTTTATATTTGATTGAATTGAATTGGTTTTTTAATAAACTAATAGTAGCAAATATAATTAATATTTGTACTAATACTTAATTCATAATTAATATTTTGATGTATAATTATATAAAGTTTTAATATAGTTAAAT
>AYEL01053955.1:0-25015 GCA_000484575.1 Olivierus martensii
TTAATCAGTTTTCATTACTAATTTAACAAAAACTAGAAAAAATAAAATACTACAGATTTATTAAACATGTTTTACTCGTTAGATTGTTTTGGGGCAAAAGTTCGCATTCGAACTCTTGCCCCCACTATACTTGCGAATCTTTGCCCCATAGGCTACTTTACCACTCTTTTATCAATCCTGCCACCTGTGAGTAGAACTGAGAATTAATACTAGTACATTTGATAAGAATAATTCCAATTCATTTAGACGACATGTTAATTAAAACATTTACCGATCAATTTTTATGGATAATACTGATTCCTTAATATAAGAATATAAGATCAAAACTAGTAATTTCAGTACTTACGGCATTGTTCAACGATGAAATGAAGAACAGCCACGAAATTTCTTACACTTGTCTTTTCTATCTCGACTCGACTGACAATCAGTGCTGCCAGATTCCACAACTCTAATATTAAAATTCATGCGTTGCGAACTTTTGCCTCAGGTTACTCTACTTGATAAACTTCGATACAAACTCGACAAAATAGACAACATAATATTAATTATATTTATATGTAATGAATTTATCTTACACATACTTAGTTCTGTGCTAATATCAGTCAATAGACAGTAGAGTTACTACTTTATCTTTGTGAATAAAAATAAATTATTTGAAAGAAATTACATTACCTGTAAAACGTTAAATTTGTTGTTCTGTTACCACTTCAGTTGTTACAACCAACAGCAGCACAACTTGGCGAGTTTCCTGTCTAAAAATATGTCTTAAAAATCCTTCTATCTACATAGGATAACATTAGCACCGACGATCTTTTGGGTATACCAATATGGCGGATAAGCTCCGCCCCGGTTTCAATTTTGTTGGCCAGATTGAATAGGCATGCCACCTCCATCTATCTCTTACCTCCATGGTCCCACCCCTGTGGAAGGGCTTATTTCACCCCGCCACATAGTATTCTTCCAGAATAAAGCAAGAAATACTAAAGTCACTGTATGGTCCGTCGCCGTCGCTAGGACAAGTATGGACACCCTTTTCCAATCTATTTGCCGACAATCGGATTCAACGATTGGCTGTGTGTGTGTCACGTGATCCGCTTCAGCCATTTTGGAGACAAAGCACTTCGGAGCTTGCTGGTTTGTGTACTTTGCGTTTGATATTACTGTATATTTTCCTTTAAAATGCCTGGATGTGCAGCATTTAATTGTAAAAACAGAGAAGGACCTTTTTATCGAGAATTGCCTTTAAGCATGATACTGCAAGACTTTGTTCAGTAAGTATTTATTATTACCATTATTATTATTGTAGTTTTTTCAATATAAGGCTGTTTAGTTTTTTGAACACATGAACTTACGTTTTAATTTATTTTTAACTGTTATTTATTTAATTTGTATCGTAGATACATTTTACAAATGAACAGTTTGAAGCTAATCGTGCCGATGGCAAAAGAAAACTGAAACCGAATGCGATACCAACCTTATTTTCTCATCGTCCAGAAAAATCAACTCCAAAACACCAGCAAATCGTCAAATGAGCTCTAGTCCTGTAGAAGAGGACAATGGAATGAATTTGGGTAGGTTTAATAGACATTTTAAATTTTTATGAAGGTTTTTGTAATTTGTATTAAATATTAAACTAGAATAATGATTACTTTATCTCCCAAAGTTGCTCTTATTTTCTAAAAACAAATCTTAAAACAATATTTTTTTTAAATAGATAATGTGTATAGGAATAGGCACCCAATAACATGTTCATATGCAACAAAAAGCTCAACAACTTTCTTCAAATGATCCAGCTGACATTCAAGTTAATCCGATGACAATAACTACATCCAATATCAATGACAATGAAAGAGAGTTTTGCAATATACAGAACCGTGTTTATTATCTTACTGGTGAAACTGTTTGTAAAGTTAAAAACGTACACAAACTCTGCAAAGAATGCAAACAAAGTCTTTTTGCCACTGAGGAAAGCAGCACAGCGATTAATAAAATCAAAACGATTCGGACAAAAGTGATTTTATAAAGCGGGGGGCACCTGTATTTCGGTTTCAAACTATACAGCATTTTATCTCTTCCCCAGTGGCCAGTTGACTTATGGGCTTCCTGAAGTATGTGGTAAAAATTTTCTGTTGGCACTATTTTCACAACTGGATCGGAGTCAGAATTTCTCTTCAAACTCAAAGATTTTTTAGTACCTACTTCCATAACATCGTATTTTTTTCCATAATAGTACTGTTTATGTGTCCGTTGCAGTTTAAGTAGTGGTGCTAATTTAAATTGTTCAATGACTGTGATAGCGTCTTATCCTTATCGTCGTATCCTTTCGCGAGTCAACAAAGGTTTTTCTTTATCATGCCGCTTGTTCAAAAACGTCCTGATGGTTTCATTAAACTGTTCTTCAGATACAAATTCGGTCAGAGTTTGATTTTTTTCTATATCTGAACCCATTTTTCTACCGTAGATACTTGATGAAAACTCGTAATATAGAAAACAATAAAAAAATGCGCGCAACCTTCCTCGCGTAATATTTGGGCGCTACTGTGTGTCACGTCAGAAGCGCGTCGCTAGCCGGCACGGACGCCGGAGGGGAGTGGTGACGTAAACGGGAGTGGTAACAAGCGAAACATAAAGCTGTTCGAGTCCTGATTTGTTTATTTCATCTTTTCACTAAAACAGTTAAGGGATTTGATCAAATCACTTAGTTTCTTTAGGGAAATCACCCCACAGAGTTGTTATTTTAACATCTTCCGTGAATTGATCATCTACCTTAGGGATTTGATCAAATCTCAATTTTTATCATCTCCCTGCGACATATACGACACAAATTTAAAATCTTATGCCTAGAACAAGTAAATCAAATTGAAGAGTGTGATCTGAAAACACTTTAAGTTCATTTTTGTTAATCTTCAGGAGAAGCAAAATATGAATAGAGAAAGTATTTCTTATGTGAATGATTATCTACTACCAGATAACTGTTTCTAATTCATATACTTGCACTTCTCAGTAGAATCTTCAAATTAATCATCAATAGTTTTTAAATACACGATGACTATGTGAGGATCCGCAAGGTGTCGCTGTAGTCAAATATTATCAAAATGTTAGAAAGACCGAAATTTTGTGACTGAATTTGAACTATCGCGTGAGTAGGAGGCACGGAGCTCCAGGTTCGGAAAAAGAGACCAACTCTTGTGTATCAAATAAAAATAAAACGTTTATTTAATCAATTAAATTAACATAAACTAGATCTAAAATAAATGAATATAATTACAACAATAACAAATAGAAAGATAGAAGACGTGACGAGATTTGAACGATCCAAGACTAGCCAAAACGAACCTAACTGAACGCGTGAGTATGATCTCGATAATGCCAAATATTACCTGAGGAAATAGAGTCTTTGGTGGAGTCTTTGGTAGATTGTTTCTTCTTACTGTCGTTGGGAGTTGAACGAAGTCGCAATGACAGGCAAATGACAGAACCATCGTATTTAAGGATGCGACTTCCTTAGCCAGGATGGAGGAAGAAGTCCGGGTCCAGGATGTAGCAACAGTACCTTATCTCAATGTCCAAATTATTAAATGGTGTTTGTTTCCCTCGTCGATCCCCCCGGGCGGGGCGGATCCGACGGGACCCGGCACCGACCCCAGCGGGTCAGGCCCGTTGTCCAGCCAGGACCAGGAACTTTCTTCAACTTGTTTTTCCTCCTTTTTTCCGTCTCCTCCTCCGTCTCTCTCGTTGCTAACGATGCTACTCCCTTTTATATTCGGTGAAAACTTGGTGATTAATTGGTAAGCAGGAACTTACACGAAAAAGAGAGATTTTTATCTGTTTTTACATCCTTTGTTAGGACTAACTTTCTGACTCTATTTCCCCTCATAAAATATTGCCAAGTGTGGCGAAATAATTATAAATTATTGAATTTTAATTAAATTTTGATTTAAATTATGATCGTTCGAATCTTGAACTTGATCGTTTTGCATTAATTTGTATATTTTTAGATAATGAAAATTATAGATAAACAGTGAGGTCTACCGGGACCTCACAACTAAATATAATGGTGTTAATGGAAACTCGCTAAGTCCAAGAACTGAACGTGTTTTCAATTACACTCATTCTTCATTAGAGGAAAAACTAAATTTATTTTAAGTATTAAAATATAGTCGATTCTCGGTATTCGAAAATTCCCTATTCACATATTCGATTATTGTCGAAAATTTATTTGTAACCACAGATTCGATTTTAGCGTCACTTTCGCGCTTATTCGCATAGTATCGCTGAAACGGGCGAAAATGCTGTTATAAATGTTACTCTTACTCGTAATCTCTGTCCTTCTGCCTGAAAAATCTTAGTAGCTATCGTTCCCACTCTACAGACCGCAGGTAGGCAAAACTTGTACCAGTACGTATTCTTGGGGAAATTCAAACATACTTTTATTACTTTATGAGGAAGTTCTGAGGCCTTCTCCATGAGAACACTATACTCATGGGAAACGCCCCAGAATATATATTTAATCATTCCAAATTAGGAACTACTAAAATTCAGAAAAATAACATACCTTTTAACAATAGATAAAAGAGTCCCCAGAAGCTTATATTTTTATTGTTACGATTTCATTTCAAGAGCTTCTAACATGAAAATTAATAACCAATATAACAGTTTTTCCTTTAATAACGTGACGAAATATTCCCTCAATTAAAGGCTGTAGCCGGATAAGCATTGTAAAGTGGCCTTTACATCGATTTGGCTGACTTTTTTAGAGAGTGCTTTCTCGGTAACATTTTACTTTTGATAAATATTAACGTCGAAATACCGATGGTTTCTCAGAAAAAAAATATTTTCGAATTTTGAATAATAATTTTTTTCTCGGGAACCGTTGTTGCAAAATATATGAAATTAGGTTATGGTATAGAGGTACCTATTTTCTATTACTGGTAATTTTTTCGCGATTCTCACTCTACAGGAAATGTGGAAAATAACGAAAAAAATTTTTAAAAATAAAAATATCTTGTCTTCGGAGGGCGATCACCATTTTTTCGTCAAATATTCCTCATATCTTCCCCTATAATATATATTAATTTCAAAATTTTCTGATTGGTATAACATATTCATATTTGTAATATTTTACATTCACAGCGAATTTTTCTCGAAACTTGAAAACTCCAGTTCTTGGCATCGAGCCAACGCTGATAGATTAGAATTTCTGTCTGTCGCACGTGGTTTAGATATTCTACAAAAAGGCTTCAGGATTTTTAATTCGAGCAGCCGGCAAAAATAGAAATCAATAAAGAGATTAAGCACATGATAATTTGAACAATCTGATTACTCATGACAAATGAGACATTGAAAATTCTGTTTTCTTTCTCAAAGCAACAGCCATCTTTTTGTATAGAAAAGCAGACGACGAGAATTTACGTCTGCGTTTGCCTGAATTTAAAACGCCTTTACGATAACCTATACGTGCCCATGTTTCTGTATAAATATATAGGTAATAAAAATAACTTATTTTTATTGAATAAATGGGCATCTTTTTGTATAGAAAAGCAGACGACGAGACTTTACATGTGCGTTTGCCTGAATTTAAAACACCTTTACGATAACCCATACGCACCCATGTTTCTGTATAAATATATAGGTAATAAAAATTACTTATTTTTATTGAATAAATGATACCTACATAGTTAAAATGTTGAATTTAAATCGCAAATGTGATGGTTGTGGACAGTTTCTGAATAAAATGACAGGTTTCAAAAAAAAACAATGAAAACAATCGAAGATTGTACATTATTTTCATCATCAGTTGGATCAAAACTATCCGTTGGAGATATTATTTGTGAAAAGTGCCAAAAAATTCAGTAAATGTGATTGTTGTGGACAGTTTCTGAATAAAATGACAGGTTTCAAAAAAACAATGAAAACAATCAAATATTGTATGTTATTTTCATTATCAGTTGGATCAAAACTATCCGTTATAGATATTATTTATGAAAAGTGCCGAAAAATTCATTGCCGTAAGAGAAAGATAAGTGGAAACTATCAATAGTGGAAAAAAAGTTTAGGTAAAGAAAATGATTGTCAATTTCCTGGTAAGTACAAATAAAGCCAAATGCATTACAAATGCAGTTCCCCACTCTTATTACATTTACTTTATTTAAATTATATTTATGATGTAGGACTTTCGCCATCAAATCAAAAAGATCCCGACTACATTGCACAAGTCCTACTCTCTTCTAGCAGTCCGGATGAAGAATACATGGAATTATCTATTCAGAGAGGAGAGTCGACACACGCTTATTGCTGTTTGTGATGATAAAGCTAATCTAGTCGTCGTTCCAGAAGAAGCCATAATGCATGCATATGTTAAACGTAAAATGTACATTCCATATGGAAATTGGTGCTGTCACGCACACATAATTAAACATCGTCTCCATGACAGTGACTTAAATTCTATTAGAATTGTTTCAAACACATTATCACTTCGCAAAAGAGAACTGAATAAACTATTTCAGGAAAGGACAATCGAAAGCGCGACACCCATTTTAAAAAAAATTCAAAATCTCGATGAAAAACAAATACAGCTTCTTATTGGGTTAGACTTCGAAGATATCGAACAACTGCAAAACATGATGACTTCGATGCGTGACAATGAACATCGTACAGCGTTAGAAGCCATACTTCACCATCAAATCAAAAAGATCCCGACTACATTGCACAAGTCCTATCCGCTTCTAGCAGTCTGGATGAAGAATACATGGAATTATCTATTCAGAGAGCAGAGTCGACACATGCTTACTGCTGTTTGTGATAATAAAGCTAATCTAGTCGTCTTTCCAGAAGAAGCCATAACACATGCATATGTTAAACGTAAAATGTACATTCCATATGGAAATCTGTGCTGTCGCGCACACATAATTAAACATCGTCTTTATGACAGTGACTTAAATTCTATTATATGTGTCTGACACGTTTAGTGTCTGATGATGTGAACGGACCTTTAAACGTAAAATGTACATTCCGTATGGAAATCGGTGCTGTCGCGCACACATAATTAAACATCGTCTTTATGACAGTGACTTAAATTCTATTAGAATTGTTTCAAACACATTATCACTTCGCAAAAGAGAACTGAATAAACTATTTCAGGAAATGACAATCGAAAGCGCGACACCCATTATTAAAAAAATTCGAAATCTCGATGGAAAACAAATACAGCTTCTTATTGGGTTAGACTTTGAAGATATCGAACAACTGCGAAACATGATGACTTCGATGCGTGACAATGAACATCGTACAGTGTTAGAAGCCATTTTCGTTTTCTTAGTAAAACTTCGAACTGGAAACTCAAATAAAATGATTTCTGTAATCACATCTTGAAATCACAAATGGTTTCCAATTATTCTGCAAGCGTTATCAATGCATTTAAGGAGGACATTCTTCCATTTCATTTTGGTATTCGTAGTAATTCAAGACAAGACCATACCGCAGATTTTACCAAAAAATTATATAGTGCGCTTGATAAGTTAATTGTAATTTGTGATGGCACTTATGACAGACATCAAAAAGTTCAAATAATGAGTATCAACGAAAGTCATATTCTGGTCGGAAGAAAGTACCTCTCTGTAAACCTTTCACGATATGTACCACCGATGGCTACGTTGTAGATATGGTTGGTCCATATCTAGCAAACAAAAATGATGGTGGAAAAAAGTAATACAGGATTCGGATGTATTATGTAACTTAATGCAACCAGGTGATATTTTCATTCTTGATCGTGGCTTTTGTGATGTCGCAGCAGATCTTAAAAATAAAAGATTTAAAGTATTAATGCCAGCTATAAAACGACAACAAAAACAATTAACTGTTAAACAAGCAAATCGTTCTTGATAATGGCTTTCGTAATGTCACAGCAGATCTTAAAAATAAAAGATTCAAAGTGCCAGCTATAAAACGACAACAAAAACAATTAACTGTTAAACAAGCAAATGAATCCCGATTTGTAACCAAAACTCGTGGGGTTGTTAAAGCTGTACATGGTATGATAAAAAAGAAATATCAACTTTTAGATAGTGTTCTTGATGATAATTCGTGGGGGGGGTTGTTGAAGCTGTACATGGTATATGATAAAAAAGAAATATTAACTTTTCAATAGTGTTCTTGATGATAAGATGTTGCAGAAGGTGAAAAGGTACTTCTGGATAGCATCATTTTTGTTAAATAAATTCGGGAAAAGATTAGCTTCTGATAAAGACATTGTAAATGAAGTTTTTTATCGTATGGTCTCAAGACTAAACAAAGAAAATATGTTAGCAGCTGAAGTAGAACAAAACGGCTGGCTGCGTAAAAAAAATTCCTTTCACGCACTATCTTCAACGGATGTAATGGATTTCCCTGAAATGACCGAAACTGAATTTAAAATAATCTTCACAGGTCAATATAGTCAGATGCCTGACTATAGGTAGATTACCAATATAGTCAGGCAATTTCATATTTGGTTGAAATGATGAGAAGAGACGGATCTACAGATATACATGTTGTTAAAGACAGATCCAATATATTAAAAGTTTAAGTTGCATCACGTCACATTTTAAGCAATTTCATATATGGCGGAAATGAGAAGAGACGGATCTACAGTATGCATGTTGTTAAAGACAGATCCAATATATTAAAAGTTTAAGTTGCATCACGTCACATTTTAAGAAAAACATATCATTGCTTCTTAGAGTATACCCCAAATACCAATGGTGTTTCTGGAATACGAAGACATTACTGGACGTACGACTACATGATATTACTATGCGTTAATGGAATAAGAACAGTTGAGTGTTGCTCTCATTTGGCAGCAATTATTTATTACTGTCCGTTCGCGTGAGAAAGGCCGTTGGAAACGTAGACGACACGTGATCATCAGACAAGTCCATTAGCATTTTAGGGGTGTAATCTGTCAAATCATTTGAAGTATGGAAACTTGAAACCATATAATTTAAAGCATTATATATTCAAATTTTTTTATGAAATTAAAAGGATTTATATATAGTCTTTTTAAAGATTTTTTTAAAATAAATTATCCGCAAATCATAAAAGATTTAAGATAATTTCTTAAGAAATTAATATTTCAGTTTATTTCAATTAAACAGCCGTGAAAATCAAAAAACTATGAACAGTAGCTTTTTTTGTATCTAATTTATTGGAACATATACAGTATGGGTAAACAGCTATGAAAATCACAAAAACTATAAACAGTAGCTTTTTTTGTATCTAATTTATTGGAACATACACAGTATGGGGAAATCGGCGATTGATTATTACTTAATAAGTTATCTTTACAGACAGTCAGTGGTGCCGAGACAGGGAAGCGAGGACAAATTCCCCGGGCCCGTAGAAGATTGAGGGGCCCGGGCCACTTCCTAACAATAAGAATTTTTTCTACTTTTTTTAAATTAAGTAACTGCGCAATACAAGATATATAGAATTGAAACTGTATTATAAAAATGTAAGGTAAAGAAAAACCTTGGTATTCTAAACAATTAAAATAAAAATTAATTATGATAATTAGATTAAGGATTTCATTTAAACAGAGAAGGAATGACAGACCGACAAGGCCTAAAACAAATTTTTTAGAGGAATGCCACTTGAAGGGGAGGGACGTAGTAGTAGATTTGTGATGATAAATAATGTAGAGGAGGGTGGGGTCATGCAAATTGTGATATTACATTATACATTTTTACATATTTATTAATATTTTTTTGAATAAAATGCAAAATGTTTAGGCTTAATTGTTCAAAATATAAAGACTGTAGTGTAACCTATTTGGAGATATGCTTGTTATTACGACAGTTGTAGTTAAACGTAAGACATATATAATTTCTAGTTCTGATACTCTTATACTGTATACGGTACAGTTTTTATTAAAAAGCTTGGATATTAAGTAGAAATTATTTTCCATTTACAATTTATAAATACGCGTATACTTTTATTTAGATTTTTATTTTAAAGGATATGTTAAAATATTAGTCTTTTATATTATTTCGCTATATAATTTAAGGAGAGGGCACAGACAGTAGTTCCATACACTTGTATATAAATAAAAAAACGCTATATAATTTAAGGAGAGGGCACAGACAGTATATAGTTCTATACACTCATATATAAATAAAAAAAAAACAAATTCGCTATATCGGAAGTTGAAATGAATCAAAATGTGATCGATTTGTTTTCACCAAATGACTCATGATACATTTGATTCACTTACGGCCGTATTCACCAAACAGGATCGAGATCGAGATCAACTACGATCCTGGATCAGTCTATAGTTTCGTATTCACCAGGATTTTGAATCCAGGATTGGACACAAAACTTCATCCCGATCTTGATCCAACAGTTTGTTCGGATTGAAGTAAGGAACGAGATCGACTCATGCGCAGTTTAGTCAATTTTAAAGACAAATATTTCTAATAGTACTTCTTTTTCAAATATAGTAAATTTTTGTCGACATTTTCCATGGTAAGAATATACAAAATTTAACATCTATAATCTAATAAGTTTCTGAAAGCACTATAGTTTCAGCCTGACATCATTAGCACGTGATATTTTAAACCAATAATATGACGGTTTACTAACAGTAAGAGATGTCTCTCGGATCGGCTAATTCGCATTCGGTGAATACCAACAGAATCTCGATCCAGCTTCCAACTGGATCTCAGATTCTGTGATCGAGGATTAGACTCGATCTCGATCCTGTTTAGTGAATACGGCCGTTAGTGATTGAATCATTCTGATCGAATCATTCATGAACCACCCATCACTAACAGACATCAGTGGCGCCGAGACGGGGAAGCGAGGACAAATTCCCCAGGCCCGTAGAAGATTGAGGGGCCCGGGCAGCTTCCTAACAATAAGAATTTTTTCTACTTTTTAAAATTAAGTAACTGCGCAATACAAGATATATAGAATTGAAACTGTATTATAAAAATGTAAGGTAAAGAAAAATCTTGGTATTCTAAACAATTAAAATAAAAATTAATTATGATAATTAGATGTAAGGATTTCATTTATACAGAGAAGGAATGACAGACCGACAAGGCCTAAAACAAATTTATTAGAGGAATGTAATATATACAGTCGAATATGTTTATAACGAAACGAATGGGACGGGAAAATTTTTCCGTTATAACCGACGTGAAAAGAAAAATTTTTAAAAAGTTGGGGACATATCCCAAAGTTAGTTCATGAGCCTATGACGTTATTCTTCAAAAAAAATCGATATTTTAAAGGTTTTCTTCGAAAATATAATTAAAAAATAAAATTCGTCGAACCTCAATTTCCTCAAATTGCATATAATGTATGTTTTTGTAACTTGTTTTGTACTGTATATAACTATTTTTTGTAACATTTATTAATAACTGTTGGTTTTTAATAATAAAAACTATATACTAACTTTTGTACCTTGCGGTATATAATATAGACACAGATGAGGATTATTTGAGAAAAAATGATGAATCAAGTACAAAACATTTTTTTATTTATTGATCCTTTTCGTTGTTTCAATAAAAATGCGGACATAATACTGTGAAGCCCGATCCAAGTGTTTTTTTCTACACTTTAATCTATTTTACAAGTTCACGATATTATAATTTATTCAATAGCTACACTACAATAATAAATATACAAGAGTTATTGAAGCCCGGACTCTGACCGCAGAAAGATAAGCCAAAGACACGATTATCGTCAATCTTTCAAGAATTATTTTCTTTGTCAACAGAACAATCTTTAAAATTCTTAATTATTATGTAGTTTTTCAATTATTCTGTGTAATTTTTCTCATTATTTTATTGTTTAGATTAATTATATTAGGTCAAATATTATATAACGATGAATATATGTATGTTACACCAATCAATCGAATTTATTCTATAATATTAATTAATTTTAATCATTCAATAGCAATTCATTCTAATAATAAAAACTATATACTAACTTTTGTACCTTGCAGTGTATAATATAGACACAGATGAGGATTATTTGAGAAAAAATGATGAATCAAGTACAAAACATTTTTTTATTTATTTTTTGATCCTTTTCGTTGTTTCAATAAAAATGCGGACATAATACTTAAATATATTAATTTTTTATTATTTCCCACATATTTTTTTTTGCAGTGAGAATAACAAAAAACTTACTTATAAATCTTTAGTATTCTATAACAGAAATAAAAATCTGAAGTTTTCGTAACCCGGTTTAACATGGACATCATTTTAAAATCTAAACGCATTTTTCATAGAATATCTAAACCATGTGCGACAGACAGAAATTCTAATCTATCAGCATTGGCTCGATGCCAAGAACCAGCGTTTTCAAGTTTCGAGAAAAATTCGCTGTGAATGTAAAATATTACAAATATGAATATGTTATACCAATCGGAAAATTTTGAAATTAATATATATTATAGGGGAGGATATGAGGAATATTTGACAAAAAAATGGTGATTGCCCTCCGAAGACAAGATATCTTTTTATTTTTTAAACTTTTTTTTCGTTATTTTCCACATTTTCTGTAGAGTGAGAATCGCGAAAAAATTACCAGTAATAGACCTTATGTACCTCTATACCATGACCTAATTTCACATATTTTGCAACAATGGTTCCCGAGAAAAAAATTATTTTTCAAAATTCAAAATTATTTTTTTCGAAGGAACCATCAGTATTTTGACGTTAATATTTGTCAAAAGTAAAATGTTATCCAGAAAGCAACCTCTAAAAAAAAAAATATTAGATCTGACATTGCTCAAATCTGGAAGAAAAAAAAAAAAAAAAAAAAAAATCAGCCAAATTGATGTAAAGGCCACTTTCCAATGCTTACCTGGCTACAGCCTTTATGTTACTTTTTAATTAATTAATTGATTAAAATTTACATAATACTTCGTATTTTTTATCAATATTTTTTAAAAATATCATCCGATTTTCTTTATTGTTACCTTATTTTATTCATAAGGCTTGCTGCTATCAAAAAATGATAAATATTTCACTGGATGTCTAAGATATCATACAAAAAAAATCATGTTTTCTCCACTCGCATAAAATGAACGAGAAATTGTGAAAGAAATAAAATTAAAAAAAAAAAAATGTTTACATCCTTAGAATAAGAATAAAAAACATAATAAATTGTAAAAATTTCAAAAAATTTTGATGAAAATTAAGTGAGATATCACAATTTTAATTTTTTGCATATTGATTAGGCTTGTTTTTGAAAACATTGCCAAACCACATTGGGTTAAAACTTATGTGGGAATGCCATCATCTCTTTGTCAAACTGGCTACCAAGTACAAGATTTGATTTATTTGGATGCCAAGGCACAAATGGATTGAGGGCAATAAGGTTATAGATGGGCTGGTCACAGGAGGAGCTTCTCATCTCTTTATTGAACTGGAATCTATCCTGAGCATCAGATAGGATATATTTGAGCAGGTTGTCAAGGATTGTTTAGCAGGTTAGCATCTCTCCCATTCAAAGTCTACTCCTGGACTAAGGCAAGTAAAGGTTCTTATTTTAGGTCCTTCATTACAGAGAACTAAAGAGTTGCTTGCAATGCATAAAAATCAAATTAGGATTTGATCATTTTAGAATACATCTTTACTTAATTGGGATTGCTGAAAGTCCCAATTGTAGATGATGTCAGGGAAGAGATGAAACTCTTCACATTTTGTGTGACTGTGTGATCCTTTTAGGATTATGATATGATCTTCTAGGGTTACATTTTCCAGCACCAGATGATCTTTTAACAGTCCCAATAAAGAAGATATTATCTTTTGTGTATAAAATGAGATTTCTTATTGGATGATCCTATTAGTGATACACAATAGAGATCACTGGTTAGTTGCAGTGTTAGAGCTGTTTAAAGCCTCCCCTATCCTACAACCATCATCAGTAAATATTCTGACTTCTGCTACAAAATTGGAAAAAAATCAAGATACCAAATTGAGAAGTGGAAATAACTATACTTTCATTGAATACTTATGCATATACTTTTTATTCCTGGATTGTACCTAAAGCAGTAGTTCATTTGTATAAAATCTGTTGAAGATGATAAAAGAATAAAGATTCTTTAACATTTGTATGCATAAGTAATTTCTATAATTATAAAAATTTGCTTGATTTTAAAGGCTATATTTTCAATTCTTTACATAAATAAATCATTATTTAATCATGAACAACAGTTTTGTTGACCTTTATTTAACATAATTATAGTCAAATTTTATTATTGAGAATTTAATCCATTTTTAACATTAGATCTATGGGAAATAAATGTTTTAAAAGTTCTTTTTTTATATGCATATTCCAGTAACAAATTAACTTATGTAATTAAGATCTATCTATACATGCCTGACAAGAACAGGATTCTATATATTCCTTTAATTAATCCTTAAGTTGTTCTTGACAGACATATAGAGGAATTACTAACAAACAACTTTGAGAAAGGCTAAAGCAACATTTGTATATTACTACTACTAGGAAGACTTCTGCTACTCACTGATGTGGCACTTCTAAATATATAATTTGAATAATTATAAATTTTATTATTTAAATAATTAAAAAATTTATTTTATTTCCTGACAGTTCAACATATTCAATCAGTTATTACTGATACCAATTCAGTCCTAAGAACGTAAGAATATTAGAATTTTATTGTATGCTATATGGTAAAGGATAATAAAAGTCCAATGGCAAAGGATTATTTATTCTTAATCATAAAGATTAATTCTATATGAAATATATTGTTTTTATATTGTATATAAAAGTTTAAATTCCTTACTTTGACAATTAGCATTCCTAATATAAAAGGACTATTCCAAATATGATCATTTAATATTTCTTTAATAATCATTTCTCTTCTTTCACCTATGGTACACCAAGTGGCTTCCAATAATAATTCAAAGCTTTATTATAAAAATAATCTAATCAATAAATACAAGCATTTCATTTCTTAAATTTTATTACAAATTTTAGTATAGTGAAACATGTTTAGTTTAATCATTAAATTACAGAATTTTTTAAATCACAAAAAATTAATTAAAAATTATAAATTTTAAAAATAAAATAAAAAAAAGTAGATGGCCAAGAAATATTTGGTACTTGAAAAAGCTTATAATTTTAAAATTTTTGCAATCATATATAATCAGTGATATGCAAAATTTAATTTTACTTATAATCTAAATTTTTGAGTCAAGTCAACTTTGTTTAAAAAAAAAAGAAGAAGAAAAGTTTGAGTCAAGTTTAATTCTTATATGTAACAACATATTTAATGATGATAAGAATTAAATTTATCAGATTCATTATTCAGAATGTTTTATAGATTTAGAATGTATATAAACAGCATTATATCATCTAATGCCAGTATTAAATGATCTTGTAGCAAGATCATTTAATACTGGCTTATTATATACTGTATATTACTGTTATACCGATTCTTATTATAACATCTAGAATATGAAATCTAACTAGAACTAAATAAAAATATATGCCGCATAATAGTTTATGAATTGTATTATCTCTTTATTGACAAATACTATAAACAAAACACTGGTGTCCCAATTTGAGGATCAATGGCTAGAGTGATGGCAGAACTGGTAATATGACAAAGTATGGCCATCCAAGAATTTATTATTGTCTATATTGACAATCTGTTCTTAATAATAAATAAAGATATATAATCTGATATAATCATAACTATTCTCTCAGATAATTCTTTAAAGCTGACTTTAAATCTGAACCAACAATCAAATTCTAATATTCACTTCCCTAGATGTATCTATAGTGAAAATAAATGAAACAATTAGCTATAAACTGTTATTTACAACTGTTATATAGTAACCATGAGTTCTTTCATGTTGAATTTTTAAATTATATTCTATTGCTAATAGAACAAAGTCCGATGATGACCTAATTGCCAAAAACATCTGTATCTTTAAAATAAAAAGAAACTTAGCTGCTAATAGTGCTGTTTAATCTTTGAAATATTGAGAAACAATTAGCTTAATTGTACACCACAAACCAACCTATTAATTATCCCATCTTGATCTGAAGACCCTGTTAAGTACAAAATGGCAGCAATAAAGGCCCTTTTCCAGCATATAATGATACACTATACAATGCATGAAGCAAAAAATAAAGAGCTAAATGTAATTATAGAACATGCAATCAAGAATGGGTACATGTTCTATAATTACTTGCATCCATTCTTACGTACACCATCCCTTGTAATGAAGCTATATAGAGACATAGAATCATTGAACAATATATGCACCCATACCCATACAACTCAAGTAACTCAGCCAATAAGAAAGTCAATCTACAGTAAACCAACAGAATATGACTCTCACTATGTCACATAAAGTCAGAACTTAAAAACAGCCAAATACAGAAATCTAATATACACAACAGAGAAAAATATATAATAGGCTACATGCGCAAATAGCTTACATGCATGATAAGATCAACATACGTCAATACTATCCCACCTTATGTCCAGGACATACTAACTATGGGAATGGCATATTTACAGATCTATTGACAAATATTGGCTTAACTTCTCCACCCCTGTGACGTCATTACACCAAAATAAAGTGTACTTACATCCTGTACAATACCATAAAGCTATTGTGCCTACAACAAAGCTATAAAACCATCTTACTATAATGCTTCATAGATCTGAATTCCCAGAATGTTGGAAGTGCAAACCTCTCCCAAATCCTATATGCTCACTGCTCTATACCTATATCAAAACCCACAAACAACTGTTAACCATCCGCCCTATGGTAGACAAAACCCTATCATTACTAACCCCATTAGAGAGGAAGCTGGCCACTTGGTGCACACGGAGGTTGAAACCATATCCATTCGTTGTGACTTTGTCCACAGAGTTTATACAAGAATTAAATAATTATAATCTAGAAGGTAATGACACCATGCTGGTTGCTGATTATGTATCACTATTCCCTTTGATACAAATTGAGCCAGCTTGTCTATGCTTGTACCGGTTCTTATTAGAAAATACTAGAGAGTTGCAAGTGTCAGCAGCCATACTATGAGATCTATCCCATCTTATAATGTACCATTTGTATTTCTCATATAATAACTGCTATTATAGACAAAATAAAGGCATTCCGATTGGCGGACCTATGGTGGGGGTTATGGTCGAACTTGTTGTGAGGCACCATGAACAACAAATGTCCTCCATCTTACATTCCAATCTCAGTTTCCTTAAAAGGTATGTTGATATATTTATTATTTGTAGAGACTTTAAAGATGTAGAATCTGTCATGGACTATTTCAAGAATGATGCACTTGGTTTGGATATCAAACTTGAACAAAAATCGAGTAATAACATCATTTTTTAGATGTCAATATCACCATACACAACAAAAAATTCACAACATCTGTGTATAGAAAAGAAACTTACACGTCAACCTTCATTCCCAGGTGGTCATTCGATCCTTTTAAGTATAAAGTAGCAGCATTCTGCTACATATTGCAAAGGCTACAAACACATTGCTCAGACCATTTGGCTAAGCAAGTTGAATACATCATAATAGATCAGGCTATAATGCATGGTTATGATGCAACATTCATTAGAAATATTAACAGATCTATTGACAAATATTGGCTTAACTTCTCCACCCCTGTGACATCATTACACCAAAATAAAGTGTACTTACATCCTGTACAATACCATAAAGCTATTGTGCCTTTGAGCAAAGCATTAGCAAAGGATAATAAATTTATAACTTATAGTCGACTCCATACCATCTTCCATAATTTAAAAAACATCAAACTGCCAGCAACACCACTATAATGGGCCGGGGTACATATCATTCCCATCTACAACAATGATCTTGATAGATAAGAAATGTATGTCGGTAGCACTGTGAGATTTCTAGATACCCGATTGAGAGAACACCAAGATAATATAAGAAATACAATGTTTAGCTTCAACACTGCACTCGTCAAACATTGCTACCAGTATGTCATCAACATTCAATAGGATCAAGTGTGTGTCATCAGACAGATAAGTAAAGCGGAAGAAATAAAAATGGCAGAAGCCATTGTCATCGAACATTATAATAATATGACGTATGTTATAAATGACAATCGACCAGTTATTATACTCCCACAGTAGTTTATATAACCCCCCATATGATTTTTATGTAATCTTTTTGTATTCTTAGTTTAATTTAATAGTTTCGTTTTAACCTTTTTTATTATTTTAATTTTATTTTTTATTATTTTCATTTTTATATAATTTATTTAGATGGGATTAAGATTCCCTTTATTTGTTTATTAATTTCTTTATATAATCTTAACATTCGTTTATAATTTTTTTTAATAATTTAAAATTTTTTAAATAACATTCCACATATTGTATTCAAAACGTTGTATTCTAATTGTTTTTTTTGTGTAAAGCTGATGATGACTCTTGAAGTTGAAAGTACTTCTACAATAAAATTATCTTTTTTCACTTTGAATAAGGCTTATTTATAGATATACTAGTTATATAAGTGGAAGTTTATTTATGCACTATGGATATCATTTATTTTTTGGATGAAAATTATTTTTCTGAGAGAGAGATTCTAAAAAAATATATTTATACATTTAATGATGTATAAAAAATACTATTTTCAATTCAACAGATTTAAAATTTTTAGAGAACATTTAGTAAAATAAAACACATACATATCAAATTTGGTCAAAATCTATTGAACAATATAACTTGTAGAAGAGTTCATGATGAAAAGACTTTCTATTCTTTCCATCATTTTGGTTCTATTAGGCTCTTTTATAAAAAAAAGATTTTCAACTAATGATGATTCACTATACTATTACTATTCATAATTTATATTACTACTTCAATAAAATTAATTCTTACTTTAATATTCCAATGCCAATATTTGAACAGAGATTTTGATTGTCACCTAAAAAATTACAAATTTATTTATTAAAAACTTAATAATATTAATTTACTTTTAAATTATTATTATTATTAACTTAACAAGAATGCTTTTGACTTGTTTCAACTATCATCAGTTGTATCAATTATATAACACAATAGCCAACATCATTCTAAAATGTTTTACACAAATTTAAAGACTGTTGTCATGATAACTTATTAACTGTGTAGCCATAAAAAACTACACTGTTTTTAAATTGTTACAATAGCATATGCCTAATATAATTAGGCATATGCTATTGTAACAATTTAAAAACATTATAATGTTCATTTGGCTAAGATCTACCATATTGCTTTATTGGCTTTTTACAGATCATTGCTATGCTGCTTTTATTTCTTCTGGCAGTAATATGTTAACTATTTTATTGCCTTTCATTTTTTCTTTGTATATGGTTATGACTTATGGCATTTTTATTTGTTCTTTATTGTAAATCTATTTAATGATTTTTGCATCCTTCTAGTCCATTTCCAAGTTGTAATTGTTAGCTCTTTGTGAAAGGCCAGTTTTCATGTTTTTCAATGTCTCTTTTGTGTTCCTCCAGCCTAATTTCTAGGCTTTTGCATATGTTCCTATATATTCTTCCACTGTTCCTATTATAATAAGTCATTATTTCTCCAATTAATTTTGTACACCTCACTTTTTTTTGTTTTCTATTTTATCCTTATTATTTCTTACCTTATTGATTATTCTATTATGCTCCTCCTTGCATTTGTTTTTGTTGTTCCTGTTTTTTCTATGAGCTTTCTTAAATTTAAATACAAATTTGCTGTAGTTCATGCTTCTAATGTTTTTCTCATTTCAATTCGTACTATTTTCTTTATTTCGTATTAAGAATGATTTCCTATAACTTTTTGATTTACTTTTACAAAAATCATGTTTCTCAGCTTGCTCAATAATCCATTTTAACTCTCTTATCTTTTTAATTGCTACAATAGGTATTTATTCTTTGCAGCTAAGCTCGATTGTTCCATGGCCATTTTCTATGTCGCGTTTGTGTTTGTCGATTCTTTTTGTTAAATTTCTAGACATGTAACCAATAAAAACTCCTGTTTTGCTGTAGGTGATTGTCAAAAAATGGGATTTCATAAATGCCATTTAAATCTGGTTGGTCTTTATCATTACATAGTAAATTAAACAGGGTATTTCTTCTGCTAAAACAATAAAGACCAACCAGATTTAAATAAGACCCCAGGCATTTATGAAATCCCATTTTTTGACAACCACCTACAACAAATACAGTTTATATTGGTTACATGTCTAGAAATTTAACAAAAAGAATCAACGAACACAAACGCGACATAGAAAATGGCCATGGAAACATGGCATTACAAATCTCTTCATCAACTGGAACAATGCAAAAATCATACACATTGAAGAAGATCTGATTAAATGAAAAACTACAGAAACATTACATATTTTAAATAAAAGAAGAACTGCAGTTATGCCAATTAACAAACTCAATCCTAATGACATCAGCAAAGCATGGAGATGGTGTCTACGTAAAGGACTCATTTTAATTTATTATTATAATTTTATAAATTCATTATATATTTATTTTTAATGCTGATAATTATGTTTATTAAGAAATTTAAAAAATTGTGGTATTTAAAATCATTATACTATTGTTATTCTAACATTTACTATGCATTCTTATATGTTTTTAAAATGAACAATTTTTGAATTATAGAATTGGAACTGATGAGGGTGTATACGGAAAGCACTTTTCATTAAAGTTTATTCATTTAAGTTTATAATTTTCTTATTTCTGTCTAAAAGCTGTTATTTTTGTTTATTCATTAGAAGACAGTGGTACTTCAAAGATTTTAACTTATCTTTGTTTTGCTAACCTTTTTAAATTCAGTATTAAACCTAGGCTATTGTCAGTCAACTTAGTACCTACTCCTATCTCTCCAAAACTTCTATCTATTGCTATGAATATATTGTCAATGTATCTCATGTATATTTTTAATTCATCTTTTAAATATGAGAGTATTTCACATTTTTATTTATTATTACCCGTTCTTTGAGTACATCAACCATGATACTATCTATTGGCAGGCCTCTATTTCTTTGCACACATTCCTTATTTTTTGGATTTTCAAAAAACAAGGAATACACCTGTAAAAAAGTATCCTTAAAAAGGCATACAGGACAATAGATAACATAGATATCCCAGCTGACAGACACTTCTCTCAATAAAATACTTGATTAACAACAATTTTGATGGGGTGACACAGCTATTCAGTTAGAACCACTGTTGAAGGATTGTGAAGACAAAGAAGCTGAAAATATAAGATGGAATGTAGCAATAGAAATGAAAAAAATGCAAGCAGAAGAATAAGACAAATAGAACAGACAATAAATGGTTAAAAGATTAATAATTGAATCCAGAAGAATGATTTAAAAGGAACAAGAAAAGAAGGGGATATAGAATAGTAAAAATGACTGATAAACAGTATGAGACCATGTTGAAAGGTTACATAAAGGAATGCAGGTGAAAAAGACTACATGATGACTCCACAAGAAAATTGTGTAAGGATATAGATAAATTATTAAGAAACAGCAAGCTTCCAAAATCATGAAAGAAACTAAAAAAGCAGAATACAAATGCCCAAAACTTCTCAGGTATAAAAAATGCATAAAAACCCCCATAGAGGTGAGATCAATTGTAGAAAAAAGAGGATCTTCCACATATGAGATAGAGAAAAACTTAGCACAATGGTGCAATAAATTTATGGAAGAATATGATATCAACATTAAATCAGCAGAAATGTTCTTAGGAAATACTAGGTAAAGTTAGCCCATTACCAAATGAAATTCTAGCCATGTACAATTTCAAGTTTCTATAACCATCTGTGCTAACAGAACCAGCATTTATAGAATTATACATACTCTTTATAAATCAAATGAAGAGAGATCATCAGAACTCTGAGGGAACTAAGCTACTTAATAACATATATTTCATTCTTCAGATTTTATGGCAAATTTTACAAGAAAAGTAGAGATATGCCAGTAGGTAGTTTCATGACAGAATGCTCACAGAACTGGTAGTAAGAAGTAAATGTGAAATACTCCCATATTTAAAAGATGAATTAATATACATAAAATATATTGAAACATATTTGTAACAACAGATAGAAGCCTTGAAGAGAAAAGACCAGATAATAAATTGATTGACTATAGCAAATACATGGAATACTGAAGCAAGATTAGGAAAACAAAAGATAAGCTACCTAGATTTCAAAATCAAAATATACTACTGGAGTATGCAGGAAAGACATTTACATATCACTCATAACATTGAATTGATCAAAGGGGCCATACGTATGGATAATCCTTGATTTATGATGACTCACTTACGATGATTTGCACTTACAATGGAAAAAAATTATTATTAAAAATTCTCTTAGTCAACTTTTCTGCCTGCATATACATGTATTATCACATTGCTTTTGTATATGCAATGCAGCATCACCATTAGGCTATTGCATATTGCTGAAAAGAAAGCAAAGCCTTTCAACAATTCACAATAGCCATTACTGTGATTCACCCAGTTCTAACTTATCACAGCCTTTGGCAAGTTAGTTGCTGATCAGCAGTCGAAGTATTCATTTCTCTTGTCGCAATTTTTGCATTTCATCATAATTCTATCATGTCCAGTAAGAAAAATATTACTTCTGAGGAAAAAAATTTCTTAAATTCTTCTTTCTTAATTTTATATTTATGTATTTAATTATATATGTGTTAATAAATAATTTATAAATGTTTATGTAAATTTATACATTTTTAACCATTTTAAGTTAAAAAGAAGCCTAATTTATCAAAATATTAAAACAGAAATCAAACAAATCAAGAATTAAAAAAGTCCTCAACTTATAGAAATCTAATTTATGAAAATATTAAAACAGAAATCAAACAAAGAATTAAAAAAGTCCTCAATTTACATTAGAATCAACTTACAACAGAGATGATAGAATGGACTCAATCTTAATCAAGGACTCATCAGAGCTTAGCTGCAGAGAATAAACACTTATTGAAGCAATTAAGAAGAAAAGGATAAAAGAGTTAAACAGATTATTGAGCAAACTGAGAAACATAGTTATTATAAAAGAACAATCAAAAAGTTATGAAAAGTCATTCTTAAAACTAAAGAAACAAAGAAAATAGACAAATCAAAATGAGAAAAACATTAGCAGTATGAACTACTGCAAATCTGTATTTAAACTAAGAAAGCTTGTAGAAAAAATTTTAGAAACAACAGCAGCATACACTAGGAGGAACACATTTTTCAATAAGATAAGAAGAAATAAGGATAAAATAGCAGAAACAAAGAAAAGTGAGGTGTACAAAGTTAACTGGAAAAATAATGACCTATGAACAGTGGAAGAATACTTGGGGAGCACATGCAGAAGTGCTAGAGATTAGATTGGAGGAATTCAGAAAAGACCTTGAAAAACAAGTTATGAAAACTGTCCTTTCAGAAAGAGCTAACAACTATGACCTAGAAGGATGCAAAAATCATTAAATAAATCGAAATTTAAAGAACAAATAAAAATAGTGTAATTTGTAACCATATAGAGTCCTGGTTAACTGTATTTCATTTACCCAAGATTCCTTATTATCTGAGGTGAATTGTCATTTATCTTGTTGAATTTTTTTAATCTTTATAAATTTTATAATAAGATAGTTGCAAATAAAATTAAAAATACTTTAAATTATACAATAAAGCACTTTTAATTTTATTTACAACTGTTTTATTGCAAAAGAAATAAAAGTAAAAAAATAATGAAGTGAATGAAATTCACTTTTAAATTATACTAGACATTACCTACTCAGAGTAGAGAGAAACACTAAGCACTATGCAGAAATAAACCTTTATTTCACAAAGTAACATTTTCGACCATTCTCCACTGGTCTTCATCAGCTAATAATAATTAATATTAATAATAAATAGTAATTAATAATAATAATAATAATAATAATTAGCTGATGAAGACCAGTGGAGAATGGGCGAAAACGTTACTTTGTGAAATAAAGGTTTATTTCTGCATAGTGCTTAGTGTTTCTCTCTACTCTTAGTTGCAGGATGTCTATGGCTTTAGTCATTACCTACTCATTTATGAAAGCAGAAATCTTGTGATTTAATCTTATAATTTTGGAGTATCACTGGAAATATTCCTCCAAACTCATATTTGGAATCATTAGATGACATTCATTATTAGATTACAATACCACCTGTAAATTTTGAAAATTTAGAGAAACTACAATTTTTATTTTTATTTTTTAATTTTTAAATTATTAATATCAATAAAAAATTTTGTCTTTTTTTTACCGTAAGCATAAGCAGTTTTTTTTACAACAATGCAGTTAACCAAGTTACCACGACAACAGCTTTTAAATTCATGTAAAACATTCTAGAATTATATTGGTTGTTACATTATATAATTAATTCAATTTGATTCAGCTAATGATATATGAAACAAACCAAAAGCACTCTTGTTAAGTTTTTATGATAGCAATAAATGATTTAACTTTTATTCCTGCTTGAAGGCTAAGTAAATTTTTTGTTATATCTGAAAATAAGCATTTCTATAAAAATCTAAAAGTTTATTCATGGCAGAACTTCAATATAATAATCTCAGTTTTAATAAAATTAAATTCATCTAGAATTGTGTTAATTTCAATCTTTCTATCATTACTGTAGTTGAATATTATGAAAAATTTAATTCTTTTCCATTTTTAAGGACTTCTTACTTTTTCCTATTAGTACCACTTGCCTTTCCTAAATCTATTTACTTTATTCACTCAGAAAATATACAGATTTTTATAACTTTTAAAAATTTGAAAAAAAAAAAAAAAAAAAACTATATTTAAGACATCATTAATTTATTTTGATATAATTCAACTATTTTTATTTTCTTATTTCTTGAAATGATTTTACAACAGGTTTAACTAAATTTAAACAAAATAAGATTTTTAAATTTTATATATATACAAGTATTCCCTGGTTTTTTATATAT
>AYEL01053956.1:0-54803 GCA_000484575.1 Olivierus martensii
AAGTAAGTTAACTTTTAAACTAAAATATAATACGTTAGCATATAGGAAAATAACGATAAATAAATAATAGAGTGCATAATAAAATAAAAATAGGACAGGTCCAAGTTAACCTCCTCACAGTATTATCTCAGGTGTGTTATCATTAATAACATAATGAATAGAAATATATTTGGCAATCTGCAACATACTTATATAACAGACAAAAGATAATATAAAATATCTTATGTAGGTAATAAATCTTCACATTTTTGTAAGGTCACACCCATTTCCCGATTATTATCTTACTTTTTATTATTATAATTAATACTTATTTTTTTTATACTAATTATATTTATGTTTTTTCAGGTAATAAAGAAATTTTGAGATTCAATGGCTACTGTAACCAACAGTTTGATTCGGATCAGTGTCACTTAAATTGTCGTATCGAGAATTATGTGTTTGGTGTTTGTAGAAAACATCCTGTTGAATCTTCCACATTAATATGTGTATGTTTTCTACCAACAAATAAAGGAAAATGAAAAAGAATAACATATTTATTATTATTATTATTTATGTTTATTTATTATTAAGCGGAATCCACTGTATATGAAAAATTAAAACTAATATTGTAAATTTTTCAGAAAATTGATATGTTGTTTTTTATATTTATAAAATAATGCTAATGTTTTAAAATATAAGTCCTTGAATTACGGTCACCTTGACATGCGACCGATTCATACTAACCAATGCAATATCATCGATAAATTTTACTATCAATTTAAAGCAAATGACTTGGGTTTCATTACCGGACCAAATTTTCTGAAATACAGAAAGTATCCTATTTTGTGTCTGAGATTCGGCCGGATGGCTGCGTGATAAAGGTGTAGCTTACCATTCTCTCCAGAATGGTAACCTTCACCTGGATTTAAATGTGCGTCCAACATCTCCAGTTTTTCAGGAGAAGTCTGGGACCGGCCCACTGAACCCCATCCTTTAGCCATCCGATTGACCCCATCATGGATGTTGGCCAGCCTGTGATGGGCTTTATAAGTGGTCGCGCCAGATAGACAGAATATCCCTCGTGCGATTTGGCGGCTTAACTAACCAATCCTTGTGTGTTAACGACGAGATGTTAACTATGTGAGAATTTGTCGATTATGGCAGGAGAGTCCTTGTATAAAATAATATTTAATTTTAGCGGATTTTCAGTATTCTTCAACTATTACAGGCACTCGAAATGAAATAATGTGTTATCATAACTCATAACCTGCGAAGAGGAAGAGAAAGTATCAATCTATACTATATGTTTTCTTGGAAAAACTTCAAAATATTTTAATTATCTCAATGCCGAATGATCATTTTTCAGATTTCTTAAGAATTCCGAATTGCCGAATACGCCTTATATTCTAAAGTATATATAACTAAGGAAAATTTATTTTCATACATGAAATTCGAAAGTAACAGATAGCATCAGTATGTAAATAAATAGATAATTTCACCACATCCTTTGGTTGAAGTATTATATTTAATCATTATTTTCGAATAACTACAACAGATTGGATTTTATATTTCTTGGAAAAGGAAAGAATCAGCAAAATGCAGAAAAGGTTTCAGTTTCTCTTTCATAATCACGTATGTGCTTTCTTACTTATGTAAATTGAGTCTGAAATCATATATTTAATAAGTTTCATCGTATCAGTCTGTACTTTGATTCATAATGTAATGGATGTCTACTGAAGAATCATCCTATTGCAAATTAAATTTACTTAACTGAATTGAATTTAAAAATATTAAGTATCTTATACAAGAAGAGCGGAAGCAAGCCTGCAGGGTATGTATTGTAGGCGGGTAGTGTTTGTATAAAAGTTTGATTCTTATAAATAAATAAATTGCCATTTGTTTGGGGACGTCAATTTCAGCTTTGTAGAAAGGCGAGGTCCAGCTTAGCGCGGGCCCTGATCTTATGTTACCTTCTGCCGCCACTTCCATTAAAAGTTATTTTGAGCATAAACTTGAATCATATTAACTAAAATATAATTAAAAAAAGAAATACAAATACAAAGGATTCGATGATGCTGAGTAGAATATACATTTAATTGCAAAATATATGCAAATTTCCTGAAAATATACTAATTAGTTCAGAAATTATTTGTGAAGATCAACACAGAAAAACAAATATACACTAAAGTTACTTATACATAAAAAATAGGCTAAAAGTAAATACGACAATAGCCTTCCAAGGAAAACATAAATTACGAAATTGGTAGAAATGTAAAATTAATAAAAAAAAATTTACTTTAGCCACTTTTATAAAACTAAAAAGTTATTCAAAAATATATAAAGCTATCGTCAATGAGATGACAGAAATATTAAAAGGAACATTTTATTTATTTAAGTTTTTATATAAACTTCTTAAAAATGTTTCGTTATATAAGACTAAATATGTTTTCTTTTATCATCAACTATTATGATTTAAACAAATTTCCTTTGAGTATTAAGATAATTTATCAAATATTGCAAATGGTGAAATATTCATAAATTGTTTAATAATAATGTTGTTCACGTTTGTAATAATAAATAACGAATATATATATATTTTTCTAATTCACGATATATTTCATTATAATTCACTGAATTATTTAAAATTCTATTATTTCTTTAAGAACCGTTATTTTCTATTTGTTAATTAAACTAATAATTTAATCGTGCTTACTAAAATGTCAAGCATTATAACTAGTTTAACGTGTTCAAACCATATCTCAGCATCTACAGTTTATCAGGAGATATCCAGCCCCAGCTCTTTGAATCCCGTCCTTCAACCATCCGGATGATCCCATCAGAGGTATTAACCTTGTTTTATATTAAACAAAACAAAATTTATTTTTTAATATGCTAATATTTTCAAAAAACTTATAGATAATCAGAAATAATTACATATTCAAAATAAAAATTGCTGAGTTGTTTTTTAAATGTCTCTTATAGAAATATTTAAATTCTTTACGCATTCAAATAATTATCTCTATAGTTCAAGCATAACAAATATGAATTATTTCTAAATACAAATATATATATTTTTTAATTGGTATATGATCAAATAGGAATCTAAGCAAAAATTTATATCAGCATAGAACTGTACAATAATCAAAATATATTATATATAATAATTTTTATATACAGTGGATTCCACTTAATTGGGACACTGGTTAATTGGGATAGCCACGTAATTGGGACAAATTTCAAAGAACGGAAACCAAACTAATAAACTAATACATAATTTAAACGCTTAATTGGGACAGTAGCAAAAAAGGAATTTTCAATTTTTGATATATATTAGGGTTTTTTCAAAAGTATGGCAACACTACATACACTAATACTTGTTATGCGCTTTCTTAAAAAATTCCTTATATAAAAATTATAATAGCATTTTATTGTACCGGTAATTTTTCAGGTTAAACCTTTCTACAAGACAAAATACGTAATTTTTCAGGTTAAACTTTTCTACAAGACAATACAGACTAACACAATGGAGCGGGTTGTTTCTTATCATCTTATGACATACACATCATCAACACACTGTTGCTGCACTAATTTTATATTAGTGTGGTGACAGTGTGTTTATTATCCATTCTTTAGTAAAATTATAAGTAAATATCATCATTGATAAATAAGCATAACAATACTGTATTCGGCAACACTTGCGTGATGAGAATCAGTTATCTATCGTCCAATAACAATACTCATTCAGCAACACTAGTGTGATGAGAATCAGTTATCTATCCTCATGAGTCAAACAAGTATTCATCTACTTAAGAGTCTATCGTTACTGTACCTAGTGATATTTATTTACAGTGTCGATTTTATTTAAAATTTTTTAATTTTTGCCAAGATGTCAAGAAATGATTTTACACTTTCAAGTAAAATTGTTTTGCTGGATAAAATTAAAAAAGCAACCATTTAATACAAGCCATCATAGACTCCTGATATAACTGATGTACCAAAAATCTACCATAGTGCATTTTCTATAACAAGAAAATCAACTGCATGAGAAGTGGGCATTACAGAAAGAAATTCAAGGAACATCGAAAAGAAAGCGTGATGGAAAGGATTCAGAAGTCGAATGGAACAGCGAAAAGAAAGCATGATGGAAAGGATTCAGAAGTCAAAGAATTCAAAAGAAAATGTGATGGAAAGGATCCAGATATCAAAGAAGCATTAGATCAATGGTTTTACAATGGAAAGGATTCAGAAGTCGAAGAAGCATTAGATCAATGGATTTCGATTGGGCATTACAGAAAGAAATTTCGGGAACATCCAAAAGAAAGCGTGATAAAAGAATCCAGAAGGTGAAGAAGCATTAGATCAATAGATTTCTATAGTAAATCCAGAAATGGAAGAAGCATTAGATCAATGGGTTTCTATAGTTAGTGGGTGAGGCATGAATATCAGTGGCTCAGTATTGAAGAAGTCGTCAGAGGAGATCGGTAAAAAACTAATAATTAGGTACCCATTTTAATAAAAAAGAAATTCCGGAAACATCCAACAGAAAGCATGATGGAAAAAAACCAGAAATTGAAGAAGCATTAGATCAATGGATTTCTATAATTAGCGGGCGAGGCATGAATATCAGCGGCCCAGTGTTGAAGACGAAGTCAGAGGAGATCGGTAAAAAACTAATATGTGAATATCAGCGGCCCAGTGTTGAAGAAGAAGTCAGAGGAGATAGCCCAGTATTGAAGACAAAGTCAGAGGAGATCGGTAAAAAACTAATAAATATACATATTTTAATAAAGCATTAAAATAGTACCTAATTACTATTTTTTTACCTACAAATTACATATTTTAGAATTTATTACTACTTCAGTTTTTTTACCTATTATTTATTTGCCTACGAATTACATATTTTATTTTAGTTTTTGCCTATTTATTTACCTATGAATTACATATTTTATTTTAGAATTTATTACTTATTTATTTTCTACGAATTACATATTTTATTTTAAAATTTATTATTACTTTGCTTAATTGGGACAAAATGGCTTAGTCCCGACGTGTCCCAATTAAGCAGAATCTAATGTATATGCCATTCATAAATCCAACTTTACATAAAACATTTTTCAAATTTTTTTTTCTTTTACTGAGGTATAGGGTATAATCATTTGTAAGTTACAAATCCAAACATATTAGTTTATATTTAAAAGTTCAAATTATTTAATTTATTTAAGTTTTATGTATTTGTTTGTGATCTTAAGTATCAAATTATTAATATGAAATTGTTCCATGTGTCTCCTTTTCAATCAAAAGAACAATATGCCATCATAATATAGTATAAGTGAATCACCATAGTCCACTAGTTTCAGTAATTTTTGATTAATTTTTTAACAAAAATTCTGATTCTTCCAACTTACACAAAATTTAAGCTATGTAAAAATCTTTGCTCCCAATTAATTGCATAAGTCAGGAAATACTTGCATAAATACATACATGCAACTGTATGTATATATGTGCAAGTATTGACTCATAACAGAATGACTCCTAATTTGTTTAGAACATAATAGCTTCAGAACAAATACAAACAGAATGCTATGTCACTGCCATAATTAACAGCTAGTTACAATACAATAAATAACAAGATATGCTAAATATAATATATATAGAATAAGTAATTCTACTCTAGTACACTGCCAAAATAAAGACAAAAACTATTTCTGCCATTCTTCTGTCAAACTTCATTTCCTGCCATAGTGCTGATAGTTGTTATCTTTATATATAGAATATATGCATAAAATAAATACCTAAGTACAAATTGTGCATAAGACAGGAAAATATGAAAAATAATGGCACAGCAAATTAATACTGATAAAATACTTTTTAATCAAGCACTTTTCACAGTTTAGAATATCTTTTATTCAACAACTTGAATAAAAGATATTCTAAACTGTGAAAAGTGCTTGATTAAAAAGTATTTTATTTGAATTTAGTAAAAGCAGTATATAAGTTTAATATATTTAAATTAATACTGAAGTAAAGCTATAGTTGTGAAGAAGTTAACTCTGACCTATCCTATTATTATTTTCATTATTATTTAAAATATTATGTTTAATTTAAAAGTTAACTCACATTTCACATCCTCCATCTCATCAGTTAGAAATTATGAATTACAGCTAAGAAGTATGCCTCCTGACAAACTCTTTCGGCTTGTGATGTCATCTACTCTAAGTCATTCCACTGATCTGATGTGAGAATAAAAGAATGATCTCGTATCGATGTTTAATATTCAGTACATAATTAAGTATAAAGAAGATGACATGAATTGATCACTCTGTAAACTAAGAAACTTAAACTTGTTGCAAGAATTTTATGTAAATGAGACAAGCTCAGGAAGTAGAATAGTAGTGTGAAAGTCACTACTATAAAAACATATATGTTACATGACACTGAGAAGTGTGTTGTATTGCACTGAATTGATTTGTAACTTTTGACTTTTTTGTAAGATCGACAACTGCTTGAGTTTGTATCAGAGTAAAGGTAGTAGATTTAATTATTATTTAAGGTAATATTTAGTGTTGTTTTGAATCTTTGGTGTTTTGATTAAATAAATTTTATTGCTAATTTGTTTTATGCTTTATTATTGTTTATATAAAGCTTTGATTAATACTTTTTTGTAAGTGTTTGAGTCTAATAAATTATTTTTTATTATTAAACTTTACTTGTTTTGGGAATTTATTCAATTTATTAGTATTAGTTTCTAACATCTTTTTCATTATTTATTTCTAACACTCATTTGATACTTCTGACAACCGTAAATTTTTTGGGTATTTGTTTTCTTTTATCATGCAGATATTTATTTTCAGTAGTAGTAAAAAGACCTGAGCTCAGGCTGGACTCTGGATTTGCAGTCATAAAAGCTGTTGGATTTAGATTACTGTTAATTTTGAATATTGTGACTTTGTACAGTCTAAACCAAAACATTACTACTACTAGTTGGAAGTGCAATGGACATAGTCATGGCAGTAGTATTGCAAAGTCGCGGATTAGGACGACTGTTAATACTATTAAATTCTACTAAGCCTCAAAAATCAAAATAATGATAATTCACTACATAGTGAAATGGTAAAATTTCATTTGAAAAATGCATTCACGTATTGCAAAAGTCTTCTGGAAAATGACCTTATTACTCCAACCTCATCATCAACTATTTCTAAAGATGCAATGACACTCGGAGAAGAATTATATCACACCATTACCAAAATGTTAAATGAAAAATTCGTATCTGAAGAGAGGTGCATTTCTGTTGATGAAACTCATGATGATAATCGGTTCCACGAGGACGTTGATTCACAATTAACGAACCATATAGGCCAGAATCGAGAATCCGAAGATGTATGACTTCATTTCACTCGAAAATAAAATTAGTGAATCCAGCTAAAAAACATCCCACTTGGAGATTAGGTTAGGTTAGTTAAGTCGCTATATCTCACGAGGGATATTCTGTATCTGGCACTTATAGAACCCATCACAGGCTGGCAAACATCCATAATGGGGTCAACCAAATGGTTGAAAGATGGGGTTTAATGGGCTGGGCCCGGACCTCTCCTGAAAAACTGAAAGTGTGTGAGACCCGGATCCTCCAGAGTGGTAAGCCACAGTTTTATCACGCCGCCATCCTACTTGGAGTCGCCAGAGAAAAGTTCTTGTAAATTATTAAAGAAAGATGATTTGAAGAGATGGGGAAATATCAAAATGGGAGGAATATTTGCCAATAAATATACCATTATAAATAAGTGTTATTACAAATTAGTGTTCTTACAGAATGGAAAGTGGTATCATATATTGACAAAAAAGAATTATATATATACAGTGGTGCCTTGGTTAACGACGAGTGGCTGTAAGAAAAAATGTCTTGATTAATGACTCCTGATTATGTGAACCTCTATCCGATCTAAATCCCGTTATTTTCCGATCTCACTCATCCACGCGTGGGTAGACATTGTCGAACAGAGAACAGCCACGAGACATAGCTCAGGTGTATTTGACCAATCATAGACAGTTGTTTACGTTTTCCGTATATTGTTTTTTTTTCTTATGATGTACTGTACTTTATTTTAAAATTTGTGATTATAAATGCGTTTTATGATGAAAATAAATAGGCCTATTTAAGCATTTATGTTCATATAGACAATAAATTGGCAAATGCGTGTCAATGTTCGTTCACTATCGTATACATGTGACGCGATTTGGGGAAGTTAAGGGAAGTAATGACTTGCTGAAGCAGATTTCTTCCTTTGCTAAAGCAGATTTCTTCTACAAACGCACGCGTGGAACGTAAACTCAATGACGTCATTTTTCTTTGCGTTCACGTTCACGTCAAAGTCTTGCTGAAGCTCTCTAATATTATCACTTGAATCGAAACATTTTGTTGCCTACCAAAAATAAATCTTATATACTATATTTTGATGAGTACTAACTGAATGTAAGTTTATTGTAAAGCAGTGTGGTACACTAAAACTTAAATAATAACTTTAGTATATCCTTGAATATATTTCTCTATAATTTCAATTCTTTGCTTGTTTAATAGTTTTAAATAATGTAATAAAAAATTTTGATTACAATCTTAACATAACGGAGAGAATAAATAAAATTCTAATTACTGTATTGTTGCCCATAGATTTCATTTCACAAGATACTTACTTTCAATTGCAAATGATAGAAACAAGTGATTCTGATTAACCATACAGTTTGTGATATCAAATACTGAAAAAGAAGGTTTGGCAGCTTTAAAATTGAAAATATTGCTCTCTGTAACTATTTCATATTCCACATCATCTATCTGAAACAAAAGAATAACAATCCTGATCATTGAAATTTTTATTATATCAATCATTTATTTAAAATTACATAAAATATCAAATTAAGCACATATATATATGTTGACATATATCCTCCACAAGTAACAATATAGCACATGCATTGATGTTAAGAATGAAATTGTGGTTAAATTCTGTATATGTTGACATATAGCCTCCACAAGTAACAATATAGCACATGCATTGATGTTAAGAATGAAATTGTGGTTAAATTCTTTAAAAAATATGGTGTAATTGTGAGACTAATGGTGATCTTAATGAAAAGAATGATGATGATTATGATGGCAATAATGATCATGCCAGTAATGAATATGAAATTGAATAATATTAAAAATAAGATTAATAATCCTATGACTTTCTTCATTGGCTTTTGGCTTTTTTTATTGAATTTTAAATTTTCATTGTATTAATCAAAACAATAAATTTTTTTTATTTTTTCTTAAATTTACTGTTCCAAAATAAGGGTGCATCTACCATGTCAATAAATACAGTAATTGATAAGATCCTGTAGGGGTCATGTATATACAGGTTAGGTTAGATGAGTTTGTTAAGCTGCTATATCCTCATGGAATGTTCTTTATCTGGCAGTAGCCACTTATAGAGCTCATCACAGGCTGGCCAACACCCATGATGGGGTCACCGTGGATGGTTGAAGGATGGAGTTCAACGGACTGAGCATGGTTCTACCTGGAAAACTGGAGGTGTAGGACCCGGTTTTGAATGCGGTCCAGGATGGTAAGCCATAGCTTTACCACGTGGCCATCCGGACCATGCATATACAGTCATTTTTTTATTAATAAAAATATAATAATCTTTAAAACTACTGTAACAAATAAATTACTGTGTCTATTAAAATTAAAGAGCAGGACAACAAAAATTTTGAATATAAATTAAATGTAAAATTGTTTCAAAAACTATTCTGTTAAGAGATGTTTTGCATAGGAGCTGAATAGAATTTATTTATCACAAATATTTTCTGGCACTGGGCATTACCAATTGATTGAGTATAAGTTCATTACTTTTGGATATTGCTGGAAAGTACTTTTTGCAAATAAATTCCAGAAAGATCCAAGTAAAGCAATATATTATTCTATTTGAATATATATTTTTCACTTAATTGAATATTTCCTAATAATTGCTCTGTCAAAAAAATAAAGTTCCTCAAACAAATTGCTTTCAGATCATATTAACATTTACGATGTTATTGAAGTTTGCAATTTATTAAAGACTCAATTGATCAGTTGCAGTAAAACTTGAATTTCAAGAATTCAGTTTCCTTATTAGTGACATAGGTAGGCATTACATTTTTTGACATTTCCTCTACTTCATCAGATATATCATCTTAACAATTTTTAACAAATAATAGCTGGAAAGTGTGAAATTATGTACTATATACTCTTATCTATGGTAAACCATTTGTAACAATTTTTAATATTTAATTCTGAATGTTTAATTGATTAATAACAATTTGCTATGTACCAAAAAGTTATATAATTAAAACAGAAATAAACATTTTTTCTTACATATTTAAATACTGTTTCTGTAATCCTTATTGGAACATCATCATCTGCTTTTGATTTGGAATGTGGGTCTTTCTAAATGGTAAAGAAAACTCCAGTTTAAATTTCAATTCAGTTTGCGTGTTAACTTCACATATTTTAATTGTGAAAAACTTACTGCAGTGGCATAAAATTCCGTTAAAATTGTCCCGTTTTCATCATCCTCGATTCGGCCAGCCCAAACGTTGCAAAGAATATCACGAGCAGTATTCTATGATAAATTGATAACATTAATACATAGGTGCACCTATGTAGTAAATTCTCTTTTAAATGTCTTCAAAAATTAATTAGCAATTTAAAATCTGATTTATATGCAATATCTACCTCTCCTTTGTATTGCATATCATCGACGAAGCCAAAAAGTTCTTCAGGAGAAGCCAATTTTCTTTTATATCTGCTCGAGATTAAAGGACTCTCAGAAGAAATTTCAAAAGGAATGCATTTTCCCGACACTTTACTTATGTAGTAAACAATGCCTGAAATAATTTATAAATGTATTATGAGTTTCCGTAAAATTTGCTTCAGTTTTCTTACCTCCATTTATATCGAAAATTGCAGAAACTCGTGTATCTCCAAAGGCCAGGAATATATTTAATTCGTCAATACCTGGCACGTAATCAGACCTTACAAGTTTTTCATCAGCATCGTACCACATCTAGAATAAAAAAATAGCAGTAAAGTTAATTTTTCTCCAGTTACAAATCTGTATACTTAGAGTTTTCCCTTCGTTTTCCACGAATGAGAAGCGATTACTTATCGAATAGTGTTGTCAGTGACGTAAAAGCTGCAGTAAGTTTTGTCTTCTTGATTGTCAGGTCAGATTAAGCCACCATATTGCACAAGGGATATATTGTTTCTAGCGGCGGCCATTCATCCCATCACAGGCTAGCCAATACTCATAATGGGATCAATCGGGCCCATCTTGGGTATGGTTGAAGGATGATGATCAACATGCCGGGCCCCCATCTTGAAAAACTGGAGATATGGGACACGGATTTGAACCCGGATACTCCAGGGTAGTAAGCCACAGCTTTACCACGCGGCCATCGACGACTTTCTTGATTTGATTTGTTTCTAGTTTAGGAATAGAGAGTAATTCAAGTATAGGGCATGGAAATCAATTAATAACCAAAGAGCAGAGATCATTTACAATGTTCATCAATACAGAATTTTAAATATAAGAATTTTAACGAAGAGTCTACATAATTCTGTACCTCAGAGACGTCTGACACTATGTCCAATTTTTTTGAAATTACACATAGTGTCATATGCCTCCGAGGTAGAGAATTGTAATAATAATAATAATAATAATATATTATAATAATTATTATAATGACATTATAAACATTTAAAACATATATTTTAAAACTTTAAATTAATTATGAATATAATTAAGAATGAACAAAAATTTTAATAAGGAACAAAAAACAATGGAATATAATGAAATTAGACTTTCTAAAAGATATATTTCTTAGCTAAGATAAGGAATTTTATTTAATGCTAATTTTTACATAAATATAAAAAATTAAATTAAAAATATAGTATTATCATAAAAACTTCTCATTGAAAATAAATTAGTGATTTTTATCTAATAGAAACATGAAAGTAGTACAGTTAATAGCTTTTCTAAAATCTTAATAGCAGGTCTAATCAAAACAGTATGTAAAAGTACTGTAAGATGAGTTTAGTTGATAATGAACAAGGTGGTGATAGATTATTCCAATCTATCATGATTAGATAAGATATTCAGAGTATAAAAATCATCTAAGGCAGAACTTCTCAAAATATGGGTCGCGACCCCATATGGGATCGCATAACAGAATTTGGGGTCATAGAAATTTTAGCAAATGTTTTAATTCGTATTCTTAGTTCATATACATCTATACCCAGGATTGAAAAAATATTTTCTCAGGGTAAAAGGGGTTGCCAAGTGGAAAAGTTTGAGAAGTGCTGATCTAAGGCAAGACATATACTGTTATTAATAATCAAGTATGAAAGATATCCCATCAATATTAAATAACTGCAGAAAAATCTAAAACAGGCATATTGTATTAGTATGAAATATTATTATATTAGAATTTAATTTTAGTTAACTTTAAGTGATATCTAAAGTATGGGTTGCGACCCCATATGGGATCGCATAACAGAATTTGGGGTCATAGAAATTTTAGCAAATGTTTTAATTCGTATTCTTAGTTCATATACATCTATACCCAGGATTGAAAAAATATTTTCTCAGGGTAAAAGGGGTTGCCAAGTGGAAAAGTTTGAGAAGTGCTGATCTAAGGCAAGACATATACTGTTATTAATAATCAAGTATGAAAGATATCCCATCAATATTAAATAACTGCAGAAAAATCTAAAACAGGCATATTGTATTAGTATGAAATATTATTATATTAGAATTTAATTTTAGTTAACTTTAAGTGATATCTAAATTTTTTCTGGCTAGAATTTAAAATATAGATTTAATTAAAAATTGTATAGCCATTATGTTACTATTGCATATATAAGAATTTATAGGGCAAACAGATATCAAAAAGATAAAATATATAGTAATTCATATTTCAATTTTCAATATGATTTATTTTTTAATAATAACTAACTATATGAACTTAATACATTAATAATAATTTTGAATATTATTATTATTTAATACTGATCAAATAAAACAAACTTAAGAATACTGAATTTAGAAAAAGAGTAATAAAAAATATCATTTTTATTTGTCACTTTAACTTTTGATTTCATACCTAAATAGCTATAAAATCAAATATATTATCCAAAAATAAAATCATTTAGTAAATTCTCTATCAAGAATAAGAGAATTATTAAAATAGCTCAACAATTTCAATTTTCCAAAGAAAATTACTTATAAATTTTAATCAAATGAAAAATATTCTAATACTGTATTGTAAACAGATATATGTAAGCTTACAAAAGTACATACTCATTCATTAAAGTGTGATTACTACAAGAAATCATTTATAGAATAATTACAGAATATCATGAATATGAATTTTCCAAAAAATTTTTTTTTATTGCAGCATATTAAGATTCTTAAAATTTAAGACATTTAAAAAATCAAATGTAGTCTTTGACATTTAAAACAAAATTATTTATAATAATTAAATTTTTGCAATTCATATGATATATCTTCTCAGCTGAATCAAAAAATCATGATTTTCTTTTTACAGATAAAACTTATTCTTGTAATTTAGCACCTTTGATGCTTATACATTTTTAATAGATAAAACTTAAAATATTTTAAGACATTTAAATATTTTATATCATTTGTTAAATGATATTTAAAATGAACTTTATTTAATCTAAATTTACTGTTGACCTCTATATTAAATTAATATTAAAAGTATAAAAAAGATGAAAAGATATGATGTGCAGTATTTTAAAAAAGTGCATAACAGGCATATTTTATTAGTTTTTATTAAATGACATTTATTTCTGTTATTTTTAAATAATTAAATTATTGATTAATGTAGTAATTACATAAACTAAAAAACTGCATTATCTTTCTAAATCTATTGGAATTTTATATGTATATAAAAGATTTAAAATTTCAACTATTTAAGATTATTATATAAATATTTTGATTTTATAATATTAATCTACAATTATTATAATGGAATAATATAAAAAACAGAATTTTTGGATGAAAAATTTAGAAACTTTTTTCTCATAATTCACTAATTTCAATCATTTTTAAAATTTGAAAATGTTTGAATTTCATACGGAAAGATGAAAAACAATGGAAGATTCAGTTAAATTGACTCCCAAAATTTTCCTATATCATGTATCGATATGTTAAACATTCAGTTATTTTCTTTATACTACTAATGATCTGTAGAGTGGGCCATAAGTCATGTTACATCCCCTTTATTTCATAAGAACAATAGGTATTGTCTTTTTTTTTTTTTTATGAACATTATATGCCAAGAATATCAGTATGAGCATCATCATTAGTATAACACAACTGAATATGATACCATGTTTGGTGAGAAATTTTGTGGTGACAAGCATACATTATTTTGAATGAAAATGTTGCCGATGGTGGTGAAAACGTGTGCATATTCTGTTGAACAGAATTTGGTTGTGGCTCGCTGGAAGTGGAAAAGAATCCACCATGTTATTATTAGGATCAGCATGACCCAAGGCATATTATTGGACCTTATTGTTTTGATGGTCCTGTTAATGGGAAGTCGTATGAAGACATGCTTTGACAATGGCTCTATCTACAGTTCATAGCAATTGGAATAGTAACTGCCATAGTACTGTTATAAGATGAAGCTCTGTGCATTTTGCTATTAGAGTTTGAGAATGCTTTAATGAATTGTTTTCAAACAAATGGATTGAGTATGAATAAGAGAGAGCACAGGCCCCCTGGCCTGATCACCAAGGAGCCCTGACTTGTCCACTCCAGACAATGATTTGTGGGGTTTCATTAAGGATAAAGTCAGTCAACAGTGCCACTGAACAATGACCAAAATGTGGGCTGTTATGACAAAATCATTCAGAAATATAACAGATTTCTCTGCAAAACTTCTTGTTTTCAGTTGTGTTACAATAACATGGTGCTCATACTGACATTTTGGACACAATGTTTAATGCATGTTATGATATAAAACAAATAACAATATCCTATTTACTTATGAAATGAAATGGGGTTAATGTAACTTATGGCCCACTCTATATATAGTTATGTAGATCTCTAATCTGCATTTAATGTTGTCTCTATTGTATAGTTATCATACTAATTTGAAATATTGTTTATGCTTTCTGATAGATAATGATATGATAGACTTATTAGCACTATTGAATTAATTATCCAAATATATTGCTATTAATATGGCATATTAATTTTTTATTTTTTCCATGAGCATTATTAAACTTTAGTATTTTTTTATTGCTTAAGAATTAGTTTTCCATTATATTGATGTGATAATTCTTAAAAATTGCCTTGTAACTTGAAATTACATTTTTATCCTGAAGATTTTTATCATATTAATCTATTTATTTTGAAATAATTATATTTTTATTATTTGCATTTTATATTTCGAATTATTAAGAATTATTTGAACATAGAAAAATTAAATAAATCAAGAGTACACTTATGAAAATTAAAATAATGATGTTAATTTTGATCAAAAAAACTTATTTCTAAATAAAATTATAGAAAATATATTTTAACAAAAGAGAGATGATTACTTTTAATATAATTGTGGGGTCCGCGGAGCGACTGTGGCATCAGGATATTTCTTTATAGTCAAAAACGCGGATATATGGTGCTTTTGTGAGTAAGGACGGAGAGGAGAAAAATCTCCAGTGATGCAATGACCGACAACGGTACAGTTGAAAACAAACCTGGATCCTTTTTGAGAGAGAGAGAGAGAGATCCCTATTACAGATGCTGCTGACCCGAACACAGGGAGCAGCACTTCGTAATAAGATGGAGGATAAATACCTTTATAACTAATTAATAAAGTCTTTAGAGTTCTGGTTGTCGAAATGTTCTTTGAATACACAAGCTGATTTTTCTTCGGAACAATTCTTTTGTATTTCTTTTTTTTTATTACAGTTCCTTCTTTACTTCCAACTACTTCAATGCGCGCGCACACACACACACACACACACACACACACACACATGCACACACGAAAATGCAACATATGATTTTCAATGGATCCTTGGATTGCTTTCGGCACACACCCCCTTTCTTTATTGGTACCTTCTCTCGGACTCTCCAACTCTCTCTGACTTGGCCTTTCTCTTCTTACCTGTTTTCTTTTCTCCTTCCCATGTACTTTGTTTTTACAAAGTTAACCTTTCGTTTACATTATTGCGTTCCTGGTGATACCTGCCCGCAATTTGATCTCACGTCGTCGCCATAATATCTTGTGTTTCGTCGAGGCTTATGTTTTTGTATATAAAATTCTGCTGATAATCGAGACACATTAATCCAATAAAACTAGCAATTTTGATTAAAAATTTTGAAAAGAAAATAAGTTGATTGAGAAAATATATAAAAGTAAATAGTTTTGCAAGAATGGAAAAAATGAAGTCCAAGAGAAGAATGTTATAACGAAACAGCATAATAAATTAAAATTGACAAAGAAAATTATTACCAATACTATAAAGAAGACATCTAAACAATTTTCAAGCCTAACCGAAATAAACTACAATTTCAATGTTTAAAATTTTGAAGTGTTCAATAGCACTTATTAAAATCGGTTTATACTGAGCTAGTAGTGTATGTGAATGAGCACAGCTTAATTAATATTTATGCATTGCTTGTGCTCAAGGAGAGTGTTACACTGCATTATCTGAGAATATCTTTGTTCTTTTTTTTTCTTCTAGTATCAGTACCATTAATCAACCTCAACTTCAAATTTGATTCTGATGTTAATAGTTTAATTTACATTTGGAATAGCAACTAAGCAGTCAATTAAATAATTTTATAATTATAAATAAACATCTGGGAAAAGGAAGATACTGTATAACTTCCGTTATTTCCGTACATATTGCATATTTGTAGTAAGTTTTCCAATTTACGCTAGTTTTATCAAAAGCGAGAAAATCAAAGGATTTTTGGGAAAAGATATTATTTCATTATAAACAGTATACAGTTCTTCAAGTAACAAGCATTTTAATCTGTTTTTCCGACGACATATTTTCCCGAGCCAGTTTTATTTTAAAATCTCTTCTTAGTATAAGTCCAATATATTGTTCTTTACTCTGTCTTTGCTTTCTTTATTTTAACTTTTAACAAAGGGGTAATTTTGATTGACCTCAATCAAACTCAATCCTTTTCAGTGCATTTTCTGTTAGAAATCCACATTTTCTGAACTAAAATGATATTATTATAATTCAGACTAAACTGTTAATGTATTATTTAATAAGAATATAGAATTATTTATCAAAATATTTTTTTTTCAAAATCTATAATCATATTTTGAACACAACGTTTCATAGAGGAATAAAATTAATACATTTATAATATATTTAATTATTTCTTATGAAGTTCGCAAAACATTTAAATTAATTTTGATTTATTTAAGAGAAATTTCCAGGAATGTGCCATGTTCAGTATACAGTAACGATGAAATTCCTTCTTTCGGTCTTCATCGTGGAAGATTGAACGAGGAAAATCGAAGTTTTTTATGCGTTCAAACCTGATTCGTTGATCCCCTATTTTACGTTACTACTGATTCCATCATATATCTGATGGACAGTTCCTGTTGATTTTTAATATTTCTACATCATTTAATACTATCTAGTTGAAAAGTATTGAAATTATTAATTATGAAACAACTAAAAGAAGTCCCACAGAATTTTATAAAAATTAATCAAATAGATCAAAGATTAATAAACAAAAATATCAGAAGTTTCAAAATTTGCATTTTTAATTGGTTGTGTAATTACATGCGGTTATTTGATATCATCAAGGAAGTCATTTTTATTAGTACGATACATTATATAAATTCCATAATTTTATTTCAAAAGATATGAAGGAAATATAATTTTTGAATATTCGTTATTTTTAAATAGTTGAAGCTACAGGGCTAAAAGATGTTATACTAAATTAATCTTTAAGGCCAGAAATGCTAACTACTTTCATCATAGTCTACTTAAAAAAAAAAAAACATAACTTTAGGACATAACAAAGCTATAAGAAATAGCATAGTTATAAGTTCGTTCTTTCTGAAGTAGAATAAGAGATAAATTGGAGTGAAAATAATCCTTTTAGAAAGTAAGAGGTTTGGCACCCCTGTTTTATGATTTGTTTATTTTTAATTCATTTCCGAAGAAAAGCAGGCGAAGACAATAGACAATGTTCTGCATAAATAGCACCGTTTATAACGGTTCTTTGCATGAATAAAACAATCATGAATCTGATTTTTTGGTTCTTCACGCTCATAATCGTAAAAATGAAAATATATAGACATATTTATTGCCATTTTTATTACATGGCTGTTCAAATTCTTACAGATAAGAGTCAGCCAGAGGGCCACTTGGTTGAAAAATATAGGTTCAAATCCAACTCCCACACTTCAGATTTTCCAGATGATCCGGGACCGGACCGTTGAACCCCATCCTTCAACCTTCCGATTGATCCCATTATGGATATTGCCCAGCTAATATATATCCCTTGTGAGATATGGCAACTTAATTCGAATAACTTAACCTTACAGATGAGAAATCGATTCTTTTAAAAAATAATAACAACAATAATAAATATTACATTAAGAATTGAAACAATCGTAGAATTATTCAATTAGATGTTGTTTGTTGGGATTTAATGGTATAAGAGCCTCACGGGCCAAGCTGCTCGAGACAGACGATAAAATTTAAAAAAGCATTCTTAATAAAATTATATAAAACAATCAACATAACAAATAAAATAAAATCCAACAAAATATAATAATATAAAAAAAAATATAAAGAGCCAACAGCAATATTTTAAAAGGAAAATGTCTATAAACAGATAAACCAGATAGACGATAAAATTTAAAAAAACATTCTTAACAAAATTATATAAAACAATCAACATAACAAATAAAACAAAATCCAACAAAATATAATAATATAAAAAAATATAAAGAGCCAACAGCAATATTTTAAAAGGAAAATGTCTATAAACAGATAAAATTATATACAGTGGATTCCGCTTAATTGGGACAACGGTTAACTGGAAAGCCGCGTAATTGAGACAAATCTCAAAAAACGAAAACCAAACTAATAAACTAATACAAAATTTAAACGCTTAATTGGTCCAGTAACAGAAAAGGAATTTTCAATTTTTGATATATTTTAGGGATTTTTCGAAAGTATGGCTATATATACATACACTAATCTTTGCCAACATGTCAAGAAAGAATTCTACAATCAAGTAAAATTGCTTGGCTGAATAAAATTAAAAGCCAGCCATTTAATATAAGCCCAGTCGTAGACTCGCTGAAATAAACCAAAATAGATCGGAAGAGCGGTTCAGCAGGAATGCTTCGCTGAAACAAACCAAAATCTACCATAGACGCTCTCCTACAAAAAGAAAATAAACCAAAATCTACCATAGTGCGTCTTCTACAAAAAGAAAATCAACTGCGTAAGGAGTGGGCATTACCAAATCTACTGTAGTGCATCTCCTACAACAAGAAAATCAATTGCGTGAGGAGTGGGCATTACAGAATGCATCTCTTACAAAAAGAAAATCAACTGTGTAAGGAGTGGGCATTACACTACTAAAAGAAAATCAACTGCGGGCTGAAATAAGCCAAAATCTACCATAGCGCGTCTCCTACAACAAGAAAATCAACTGCGTGAGGAGTAGGCATTACAGAAAGAAATTCCAGGAAGCTAAACTTAAAAGAAAGAATTGAAAAAGAAAGTTAAAGGCTTCTTCCGTAAACAAAAGAAACATCCAAAGCCTGTTCCCGACATAATCCTTCCGAGAAAGAGGAAGTTGAAGCGGAAATCTAGAAAATATCTAGAAAAGAAGATTATTCCTGCCATTAGAGACGATGCAAATGCAAAACCAGGACAAAGCGCTTTTTCAGAAGCATTAAGAACCTTTTTTCGAGGAAGAAAGGACGAGATGGAATTGCATGCTTTTGAAAAGAAGACAGTGTTTTCAAGAAACTTTGCTAAGGAGATTCATCCAAGTGTTTCACCGAATGATATTCCTCCATCCACTTCACATACAGTGAATTTACAAATAGGCTTCAATTCTATTGCTGTTGATATTCCTGCCATTAGAGACGATGCAAATGCAAAACCAGGACAAAGCGCTTTTTCAGAAGCATTAAGAACCTTTTTTCGAGGAAGAAAGGACGAGATGGAATTGCATGCTTTTGAAAAGAAGACAGTGTTTTCAAGAAACTTTGCTAAGGAGATTCATCCAAGTGTTTCACCGAATGATATTCCTCCATCCACTTCACATACAGTGAATTTACAAATAGGCTTCAATTCTATTGCTGTTGATAAATTTAACGGTAACAAGACGTTTATATATTCTAATGATGAGGAATCTTTATATGGCAACAAGCTTGCAATGTGTAATGTTGAAGACAATATTTATGATAAAAGTCTTGCAGCATCTACTTACGAAGACTATATATATATAGATAATGATAATTATTTTAATAAGAATTATATGGGAATCATGAAAAATATAAAGAAGCTAAGGAGCTGATCAAAATGATGGATGATGCTGGCAATACTGATAATTATTTTAATAAGAATTATATGGGAATACTAAATCATGAAAAATATAAAGAAGCTAAGGAGCTGATCAAAATGATGGATGATGCTGGCAATATAAAGAAAGAATTAAAACAAAAATTTGAAGCTGGTAAGAAGCAATTGGATGGACATTTCGATGAAAAAGTCATCAATTCCAAGTCGAAAAAGGAGAAGGAGGGTAAAGGTAGAAGGAGACGCCTACTGAAGAATGTGAAGAGCGTTTTCCGAATGAAGAAACGATAAATTCTATGGCTATGGATGCGGATATGGATATGGTTCATGGAAATGAAAAATTGCACTTTTAAGTGTAAGTAATCAATATTATTTTATATATTATACTATAAAGTATTATCAATAATTAATGAATTTTTCGTTTTTCAATTTTAGGCACTCAAGGATTTGAAGCTGAATCTTTTATATTATTTTATTTTCAATTATTTATTTTTCTTTCTATTAAATAAAATTTATTATTCAAATTACTGTTATTTTTTATTAGTTACTATATTATTCATATATAAGCTAACTTCCCCATTTCAATCCAAAAAATTCAATAAAAATTCAAATCCGTGTATAATACTAGTAGAAATAGGAAGATGAATCTTTTATTTTATTTTCAATTATTTATTTTTCTTTCTATTAAATAAAATTTATTATTCAAATTAGAAAGATGAATCTTTTGTTATTTTATTTTCAATTATTTATTTTTCTTTCTATTAAATAAAATTTATTATTCAAATTACTGTTATTTTTTTATTAGTTACTATATTTATTCGCATATAAGCTAACTTCTCCATTTCAATCCAAAAATTCAATAAAAAATTTCAAATCCGTGTATAATACTAGTAGAAATAGTAATAATATTAAAGAATGGCTTTAAGTAGCCTTAGCATGTGACCATCCAGCGTACTGTTGTGAATCTAAACTGGATTATATCATATGAAAGCCTATTTAACGCAGAAAATGTAAAATCGTCTTCAGTAGGATTATAAAAATAGAATGTAATAGTTCCTGCAAGGATAATGAATTCTAAATCATCATATGTTAGCTCTAGAGCAGTGGTATTTAACCGGTGTTCCCCGAAACATTATTGTTCCGCGAAATTATGAAAGGGAGGCATACTTGAATGACAGCGTATGGCGAAATACGCATTTTACAATGTAGACAAGATTCCGTTTCAGTGTTCCCCGAAACATTATTGTTCCGCGAAATTATGAAAGGGAGGCCTACTTGAATGACAGCGTATGGCGAAATACGCATTTTACAATGTAGACAAGATTCCGTTTCATTTTCGAATTATCTATTAAATCTTAATGCTCCTTGCATGAATTCAGGGTATTGTTCTAAAAAATATCCTAGATATTTTCAAAATGAGACATTAACTGGAGTAGATGGCTATCCTAAATATCGACGAAGGAGCCCCCATGATGGAGGAGGATTTGCAATTATTAACACTAGGCAAGGATCGGTTGAGGTTGATAGCCACTAAAACCGGTGGATTATATGGAACCACCAGCCGATGATTCCATATAATCCTGTGCTATTGAAAATTTTTAACGCTCATATCAATGTTGAACTATGTAATTCCATGTCATGTTTACGTAATTACGTAAATTAATTAACGTTAAAAAGAATGTAAAAACGTAAAAACAGAATGAAAAGTAATTACGTTAGGTAAGTTATGTTAATTAATTTACATAATTATGTAAATTAGTTAATTAGCACAGACGTTTTCGGTCCCATCCGGCCCGCAAATTGCTTTAAACAAGTCTTCCTCCCATATTTCGAATGTACTTGTCTTATTTCACTAGTTGGTCAAGTGGCGAAATAATATCGAATATGAAGTCGAACCTTGACATTTCGAAACAGAGGAAGTCATCGATCAGAATAGCAACAAACGGAAATGGTTTCGAAATGACGTCACTTTTATCCCATCATGCAATGTAAGCCGAATGTCGTAAGCTGATTTCACATTTCAGAATAGGCCACCTGGTGAGTTATACTTCTATTACACTAAATAATTACAAACAATAAATAGTTATATAATATAATATGCACTTTATTTAAAAATCAACACATTTATACATACAGTATTATTAATAACATACAATGGTTAATCAAATATGAATAATCAAATTACCTAAATATTTTAAAAGTATTAAAAACATTTCTACAAAATTTCCCAAGTTTAGACGTGGATATATTATACAATAAAATCAGGTACTTCTCATTCTCAAAACATTTCTATTATTTCTTGAGCCATTTCTTCCATCTGCAAAATTATAAAAGCAATTTTTAACATGGCGTCCAGAGAACGATAACTTAAACTGCCTTTTGGCCTATTTCAATTACTATAATGAACATTGTAAATGCAAATTAATAAAATTAAGATAACTTACTTTTCTTCTTTCTTCTGAAAACAAAATAATGGTGTTTTATCTCCTCAAATACAACACTGATCTCTGATTATTTTAAAAACGAGTTCTAAACATGCTTCTAAACGTTATAAGAATTCAAAACTGAATTTAAATGAGTAATCTATGATGACGTCAGCTTCATTGCGGCTCCAATCACGTTACGGCAATTTATCATATGATTCAAAATCGAAACTTTAGTCCTCTGCTATGACAATGTCGGCGCTGTAGGCTTTCGATTACTTGATTTTTTCGAAGTTGACCATCTGTGTATACTTAATCTGTGGTACTATCTATAAAAATTTAAATCTTAAAAATTGGAATATAAATATTATAAGTCCAACAAGGTTTCTTTATAAATAATTATTACTCATTAAAAATAATTAAAAATAAATTCTTCATAGACTCGCAAAAATATAGTTTACAGGTTTAGTTCAAATTCTGTTTTTTAGGATACTGCCCCGCTTGAATTCCACACTACCATAAATGATAATCTATAGTTCTTATTTTTCCTTTATCTTCCTGTTCTTTCCTTTGTTTTTTCACTTCGTCTATACTTTTCCCTACTCAATGAGTATCTCCACACCTACGGTGGTGTATTTTTCCTTTATCTTCCTGTTCTTTCCTCTGTTTTTTCACTTCGTCTATACTTTTCCCTACTCAATGAGTATCTCCACACCTACGGTGGTTCCCATGCCAGCTTGTCATTAATTAAATTTTCCTCGGATCTTCTTTTTATTATTTCTATTGACTCTGCTATAGTTGGCTGGGTCCTTGGTATGATCTGCCTTATTACTTTCGTTTGTTCCCAATTTATGCTTAAATCTTTGTCATAAGCTTCTATGGCTAACGATGTTATCAGTTTACCCTTAGCTATATAACTTTTGTGTTCTTCTACTCTCTTAGCTACTGATCTTGTGATGACTCCAACGTACGCTGATTCCTTACCTGTGTTTAAGGAATATGGAAATATGGAAGGTGCCTAAGCACGAAGCGCAGGCTTGTCCAAGGCTTTTTGCCTTTATTAAAACTCACAAAGTACCTATTGAAGCCAGGCCAATCGTGGAGAAAAGGTTAGCTCCGACATATAATTTGGAAAAAGCAATTCCGGATTGGGCTAACAAGATATTAGGTGAAACGCAAGATTCAACTAAAGTAGTAACAATAGTACTGAGTAGACTTCAGAATATGCGAATGGAAAAGGGTGACGTCATGACAACCTACGATTATGAAGCATTGTATCCATCGCTTCAATTAGAACCGGTCTGTTTACATTTTTACAGGTTTCTGTTGGAGAATATGCCGCCAGGACAAGGCAATCCGAAACTCCTCCAAGAACTGGCGATTTAGTTTGTCACAACTCGTATTTCAGATTTAGACAAAAAGTATACAAACAAGTGCTAGGGGTACCGATAGATAGCCCGATAGCGGGTACCTAGCAGAAATATTGCTGAGTATGAAATTATTTATAAGGTACATAGATGATATATTAGTAATATGGAAAGGACAAGATAAGATAGAAAGAAAGGCGGAAGAATTTACGATGAGCCAATATGGCCTTAAATTGAAAATGGACCAAAGGAGTAATACAGAATTGCACTACCTGAATTTGAAGATACTAATACAAGATACAGAGATAAGAACCAGTATCTATAGAAAGCCGTCGTACAAACCGATTTTAATACCGAAGTGGTCCAACGATTCAATGAATTATAAGAAAGCGGCATTCAGAAGTACGTATAGGAGAACGTTACAATATTGTAGGCAGAAGGAGGACAAATAGAGAATTCAAATACATACCGGTACTGGAAATAGGATTAAAAAATGGGCATAATAAAGTCTTTCTAATGAAAATTCTAAACCAAACTAAAAGGAAGCTAGAGAAGTACAATGAGCAATATATGGAACCAACCGGAAATGATGAACAGTGGTGAATCCCGGTACCTATCACATGAAACATATAAAGATGATAAAAAACTTAGCAAATAGGAAAGGAAGAAGTCTGGCGCCAAGAAGAGCACCCACAGTATTTAATTTATTACGAAACAATAAAGATCCATTAAACCAAATGGAGCGTAGTGGAGTATATAAGATTCCTACGAAAGATTTAAACACAGGTAAGGAATCAGCATATGTTTGAGTCGCCACAAGATCAGTAGCTAAGAGAGTAGAAGAACACAAAAGTTATATAGCTATGGGTAAACTGATAAAATCGTTAGCCATAGAAGCTTAGACAAAGATTTAAGCATAAATTGGGAACAAACGAAACTAATAAGGCAGATCATACCAAGGACCCATTAAATGCAAAAATATTATCTTTTTATAATTTCAATAAAACATTGTCTTTATTCCTATTAATCTAGGTGATGTTTAAATTTGAGAAACCGATGAAAAACGCTCTAACTTAACATATTAAGTAGAATAAAATGTAACTCCATTGTCCTCAACACAAACAAGTTATTATTAGCTTTCTAGAAAGTGCGATTCGTCATATACTTTTATAATTGAATAAACGTATTTGTATTATCACTTTGTATTAATATAACCTATTTTAAATTAAAAGAAATTCGGCGTTTACTACATTTTAAAATAATGACTAGTATACTAGCATTAATTTACCTTGGACAACTGCTCACTCTAGATCAGGGATGGGCAATTATTTTCTGCCGCGGGCCGGATAAAGAATCTTCAGGATGAAGCGGGCCTTATAAAAATTGGAAAGTACCTAAGGGTTTTAAGGTAAGGGTACCGAATTTAACCTTATGGCGCCATAATTATGTAATTATTAATTATTATTATGTAATTATGTAATGAAATTATTGATGATAACATTAGCTATACTCTATTTAATTAATGAAAACTATTTTGATATAAAATGACTACTCATGTTCAACCAAGATTGATTCTTGCACAAACACATTCCTCTCATCATTACACAGGACAAAAATAATGGTTGCGCCAATTTACCTGCACACGTTCATGTCAATCTCGTTATCATGTGTAAGCCACTTTTGTGATACTTACGCAAAGAATATATTCGTGCATCAATATTATTTTTAAATATACTTTTCTTATGTTATTTTCTTAGTTTTTGTTTGTATGCAGAGTTCAAAAGCATCCTTGTAGAAACTATTTTCCATTAGAAACATTAGAAAACTGTAGAAACTATTTTTTTTCATTAGAAACATTAGAAAATAATTCGTCCTTTAAATTATATAAATTCTGATAATTTTCTTTAAAAATATAAATATTTTATCAAACTGATTGATTGCTAACAACCTATTACATCAGAATGTTACAAAATGTTAGCTACCTACATAATTATTTTTGTAAAAACAAATTTACAACTTAATATGAGATATGTGAAATTTGTTATGCTCATAATTAATTATATCATCAAAATTTGATTAACTCGGTAGTGTACGTGTAGACCATTTACAACTTAATGTGAATGGAGAAATTTACTATGTTCATGGTTAATAAATGGTGAAATTTACTATGTTCATGGTTAATTATATCATCAAAATTTCGAGTACCTCGGTAGTGTACGTGTACAGTAGCGAGAGTATCTATTATTTTACACTACAAAGTATCCACTATGTTTACAGTTTAATGTGAATAATGAAATTTACTATGTTCATGGTTAATTATATCATCAAAATTTGGAGTATAAAATTTACTATGTTCATGGTTAATTATATCATCAAAATTTGGAATAACTTTATTTTTTCTTTTTGAGTAGAATTTTACAAATGTGAGCCTTGAAAACTGTAATTTTTTCTACTTTATGCGGAGGGCCGTATAAGATGTCTTCGCGGGCCGTCTTTTGCCCATCCCTGATCTAAGGACTTTAGCAAAACTTAGGTGATGGTGCCGATCAGTGGCGGATCGAAAAAAATGACAAAAGGAAGATCGCAAAATAAATAATTAAGCTTATATTGCTAATAATTTAAACAATCGATGTATGTAGTACAATATTTGTTTGTTTTTTTCCATACAGCAGGAAACACGTGTCCAGGTGCCCCTGCTCTGAATACAATCCCAATCACTATTTCAAAATCAGATGTATCTTTCTGTATTTGATCATATTTAAATATTATTAATGTCAATATTATTTATAAAATCTTTTTTCCGAAAAAAATAAATTTATATAAACTATATAACAAAAATTTAATTTTCTCCAGGGGGCGTAATAATCTTCTAAAGAAGAGAAGAGAAGCCCATTCGAAGGAAAATTTAATATAAAATTTTGTATTTGAAGACGCACCTGTCTTCAAATTCGTATATTAAGTTTTCCTCCGAAGTTTTCAATTTATTAAGGATAAAATTAGAGTAAGTATCGTTAGTATTTTTCATATTTAGGCTATATATATAAAATATATTTACGTCTTAGAATCAAAAATATTGCACTGTTTAAATTTCATAATCTGATAACATCCAAATAACTTTATTGCATTAATTTTGTACTAAATGAAAAATTTGTACTATTTGTGATGCATAGTGCATAATCAAATAAGATCATTCTTTAATATGGCGACGATTTACCGAATGTTTGATTTTGAAAACGGCGCCATTTTCTACCATCCCTATAATTGGAATATTTATAATATATTCGACGCTGATAGGTTGAGATTAATTACCGTAGGAAGTTAACCAAATATATTATGCAATCCGAAGTCATAATATTTGTGTATTAATTTATTTTATTCTGTAAAGTTAATATAACATTATATTTTAATATAACATTAAAATAATTGAAAACATTTTATGGTTGCATTCATAATGAATTAAGTTGATCGTAATTTCATTTTCAGTTTTGAAGTCGAAAGAACAACATCGGAAGTAGAAGATATATTTTTACGGTTTTATTATATAATTTTCAAGTTCTACAAAAGGTATGTGAAACATGTAAAGCAGGGATGTACAGACCGCATCCCTCCGTTGATTTATTGGCGGCGCGCCTCAGGTTGTGTTATTTTAACAAGTCACACAATCAACGAAATATTATTTATAATTTTGAACAGTGCATTTCACGTTTTATTATATATAATTTTTAAGTACCAGAAAAAGTATGTAAAACATTAATTTTTTCTACTTTACCAGATGCAATTGGTCCAGAATATTGTAACGACAGCAGGCTAAATGTCTCTCATTGGATGATAACAAAATCAATAAAATTGCTCTCTGGATATTTATATAATTATTTATAGTTTCTATTAATCTATTCAAAACAATTGAACAAAATCAATATAAATATCCAGAGAGCAATTTTATGGATTTTGTTATCGTCCAGTGAGAGATATTTAGCAGCATAAATTATAAAATCTAGTCAAATATTTTGTAATTTTTCTTATAATGAATTAAGTGCATTTTCAAATAATATTTTTTGATATGAAATTATTTTTACAGTGGTTCGATAATAATGATTTTAAACAATAAGAAAAAATAATAATCATATTTGTAATAATAAACATTTTTTTAAATTTTTACTGTATTTATATATATGAAACACGGAATTGGTGTCAAATAGAAAACTTAAAAAAAAAATTCTGCATGCGTACAAGGTAGCACTGTCACTTCACTAATGAAAATTTAGAATCAATCTTGCGTTTGGCTATTACAAATGTCAAACCTAATATAAAAAGAAAAATGTTAAATCAATGAAATAGCTTGCATCCAATTAAAAATTCTTTGTTTAATTTTGATTACGTTGCTTTTTAATATACAATTAATAAACACTTTCGAGTATTTTTGGTAGCCCTCCTAAGGTGAATCTATGCGGCCATTGGTCTTAACAAGTCTGTACATCCCTGATGTAAAGTTTTTACTTTACCTACTGCAACTTTCTTATTGTCGAGACTATCGTAACGACAGTATGTGCGCATTAAAATGCGAATATGATCGCAGGCTAAATATTCATTGATTTTTTTCAACAATCTTGAATGATCAATAGAAGCTATTAGTTATATAAACATTCAACGAGCAATTTTATGGATCCTGTCATCGTCCAATGAGAGAGATTTAGCAGCCTAAATTATAAAATCTAGTCAAATTCACCGGTGTAAAGTTGGCTCCCCAATTTCGAGTTTTCGAAATTTTTCTTTTGCACTCGTTAAGAAATCGTTAGCAATTTTTGCACTTTTAATATTTTCGTTTGCATCCCCACCGTTTGGCCTCCAGAGCCAAAATAAATTCGATAAGACTAAGCTTATATTTGCTTCTTTATTGATTTCGTTCACTGTCGTTCCTCCACAGTGGTAATACCTCCAATCACACACTTGTTTTTCGGCCGCCGTGCGCTGACAGCGCACGCCTATAGGAACAAAACAACAGTATGACGTCAGCACTTCTCTTCATGGTACAGTCGAACGTCTGTCAACTTTCGGCCAAATATGACAGCAGATCTACAACAGCGCTATATATACACTGTGACGTCATCGCCGCCATGACACTGCCATCTGGCCAACGGCCACCTCCCTATCTAACTACTTGTAATGAGTCCCAAAAATCGGATAATATTTATGTGAGTTATTGTGCTCAGACAAATGGGCAGTCCTAATTACAATTTTATTCCATTTTGTGAATAGAATGCCCAAAATTGCCTTTACTTATTTAATACAGGGTCCGGCAAAAAGATCTGATGGTTTTTAATTAAAAATAATGCACTTATTACTTACAGAATCGATATATTAAGAATAATCGTTACGTGATCAATATTATTGATATGATAAGAGAAAACGTGCTTATGTTGATGCGATATTCATTTTTGGAAATGATTGAAAGTGAATCATTTTCAGTTTTCATTAAAAAAATATTAAAATAATGATAAGAGTCTCGTGATAATTACCTAGCTTTACTAATTTGTTAAAACTTCTTATAATGAAAAAATTAATATTTTAAATAACGTTTTCATTATAATCTGTTGTTAGACTTTTTAAAAGTTACGAGTACTACAGAACTGTACGGAAAAGCTCTAGGCAGCTCTACTGTAATTACACAACAGTTTGGTAAAAATTATTAATATTCTTTAAACATATAAAGATATTATGACAAATTTTGATTTAAAAACTACTACTACTACTATTATTATTTCTAATATGGAGATTTTATTTATACGATTTAAAACTTGTTTGTATGGAGAATATGGACACCTGCCTTATCTTCCGAATTTTTCAAAGCTAATCATTTGAATCTATTGATAGAAGTTATAAAATATTCTAGAGCCTGAATATATTTTGAGATATTTATGTTCTATGGCTAATAAAGCGACGATAAGTCAATTTAAAAACTTTTATTTTAATGGTGATTATAGGAAAGCATCTATAAATTAGGCACACTGTTAGGGGGGAAATTTGTGATGATAAATAACGTATGAATGAGAGGGAATATACTTTCATTCTAGTGTTTTGGATTTAGTTTAAAAATATTTGAAAAAAATCTAGTAAAGCTTTACAATATTCTTAAATAACTTCAACTAGCAGTGATATGCTTTATAAATCAATGATTTATAAATATAGTATCTTAATAATACATGTAATCATTTTTGAGCAGTTTGAAAAAGTTAAAATTATTTTACTAGACGTTTACTAGAAAGCAGCAAATAAAATGAAAGAGATTAAGAAAAATAAGACAATGATGGAAGTGCAATAGATGTAACAATTGAAGCTTCTCTCAAACATAATTTTAAAATTATACTTATATTCTTCTTTCAATTGTCAACATTTTATAAGTAAACATGTAAACAAGAACTGCTGTTTATATGGAAATCTCAGACAAATTTTTATTTTTTAATAAACATCACTTTCAGAGACCTCTGCATGTATTTTTATATATTTTTGAAAGATATGTAACTGTATTGATATCTATAAATTATCTAGTTCTAAGACATTTATATCCGGTTGTTTGAAGGTTTATTTGGAAGTTAAAGATTATATATAACAAAGTACTAATGTAGTACTAAAGTATCTATTTTCTATTTTATGTATTTTTTGTTTTTATGTAAAATAAGAGAAAAAATTAAGCAGAAGTGGAGAGGGTCTTCAAATTTGTGACATCATAGTGAGAGGGTTCAAACTTGATGTAACGAAAAATGGCGAAGGGGAACGAATGTTCGAAATAGCATTAGAATTGTAGTTTATGGATTTTTCCTAGATCTAAGTTTCCTCCGATCTGAAATTTAAAAACTGAGATGGTATTCAATTAAATAATATTTAGTAGCGTATCTAACAGTCTTTCTAAAAATAATTTTTTAAATAAAGAATTGATTTCATATTAATGTTATTAATTAAATATTGATCAATGTTACAGTTAATATTAAAACTTATTTCGCTATTAATTCAAAAGTTGTGATAAACTCTCATTTAAATATAATTTGAATTTGGAAACATGTAGCTACATTAATTTCGTATAGTACTTGATTTTATTCAAAGAAAATTGCCTTGAATAACTTTTGTATCTTTAATTGTAAAGCCCTTAAATACAGTATATATCTGTATTAAGCGAGATAAATTTTCAATTATATATTTCAGGCTATAACTGCTGCTTTCTTTGCATTGCTGAGATGCAAGTTCAAGCTAGAGGTGCAGTTTTTCTTGCTGCACTTCTAGCTTGAAATACATCATGTGATCTAGAATTAAACAGCGAAAGCGAAAAATTGATCCGTGGATCATGTGTATGAAAATATCTTTAAGAGAATCGGCCTGATATGGAAGAAGCTTTTGAACTTTAATTTATGATAAAACAACTATACTCATTATTACTAATAAACTTGAGAAATTAGTAAATTTAAATGCATGAAAAATCCAGAAGAATTTTAAAATAAATTTATAAATCAATTATGTCATTATTTTGCACAAAAATTACTTTTTAACAGCTTTATACCTGCTAATATAGGAATACCTCAATTATCGCGGTTAATGTTGCCACGAAAAATACCGCAATAATTGAATCCGCGATAATCGGGATAAATAATGCATGTAAAATGGGTGATCATTGCCAAGGATTTTTCAAATATATTAATTAAATTTTATGTATACGGTAAAAAAGAAATGTATTGAACGTGCTAATCTTCTAAGTTGATCACTCTACGTTTCTTCTTGATAGCTGTAGCCTTGATATCATCCTTGTTTCTTTTAGCATTCATTGTAGGGGTAAATAAGAAGAGAAATAAATATCCACATGTACTTCAAGTAGAGGTGGATAGTTACTGATGAATGTTGAGCAGGCACGATCGGATAAAAACGAAACGCTATTTGGAGAATGGCGACTCGAACTAAATGTAATTTGTTTGCATATGTAGCGGGCTATATCTCGCGGCTGCGATAATTCGAATTTGGAGCGCAATAATTCGAATTTTGGTATCAAGCCGCGATAATTCGAATTTGAAGCGCAATAATTCGAATTTTGGTATCAAATATAAACCGACGATAAATCGAGAATCGCAATAATCGAAACCGCGATAATCGAGGTATTCCTGTAATTATTAAGGGAATTTTCTTCATAACATTAGTATTAAAATATTCAATAATTTATGATTAATTGACTGATTAATCAGTAAAGCGTGTTTAATAATCGATATTCCCGTGATAACTAATAATAGATATATTTCAACACATATCCAAGATATTAAAATTAGGAAACATTGATGACAGCATAAGAGATATTGAGATAAATCTTGACCAATATGGATTTCTTACATTGAAACCGAATGCTGCATTCATATCATCAATGGTTTCAAGACGCAATATCTGTGCAATTTGAACTAATTCAGTTTTGATAGCTTTAAGAGGATTAAAAATTTTTTGCCTAATTCTATTCTCAACTTCTCAAGATACTCTGTCTATAACGATATCAATGGTTTCAAGACGCAATATCTGTGCAATTTTCAACTAATTCAGTTTTTATAGCTTTAAGACGATTAAAAATTTTTTGCCTAATTCTATTCTCAACTTCTCAAGATACTCTGTCTATAACGATTATAGCGATAGTGCAGCTAATTACTGTATCGATCTGTTTTTCCATTAATCGATACTTACAACGCAAAATGTTTTTTATTTTTTAATCTCTTTAAACTAGAAATTATAAAAATTCGAAAATTAGTATTGAATCAAATTGCCATTATTTTGGGTTTTAATTATTGACGTAATTACAAGTTAAACAAACTATTAACAACGTATCACTGTGATTCATAGGATGTTTGTTCTATTGACCACTAAAGTAGCTCTACAAACTATTAATAACGTCAACAGTAAATACTTTTTGATGCAAGAAATACATGAAATATTGTATTCCATGAACAGGGGCAAAAATATTTTTTTTCAATTGGGTACGCAGTCACTCCGGTATAGAAGTAAATGAAAAAGCCGATTTTTTAGCCAATAAAGCTGCTGACTCAGTTCATCCAACCAAATATAATAAAGTCCCTATAATATTCATAAAAAAACTTTATAAATAACTTGATAAACGAAAAATGGCAAGAACAATGGGTCAATTCCTCCACTGGAAGACATGCATTTTCTTTTATACCTAACATTAGTAATTTATAAAAAAAATGAACATTTTATCCCCAATGTCTTTATCTCTCAAGTTATCACGGACATGGTAGATTCAATCATTATTTTAAAAGATTTCAGATTAAAAACACTGATCAATGTAACTGTGGACAAGGAACCCAAAATATAAATCATTTTCTTTTTTACTGCCCACTCTATAATGCATTTAGAAATGATTTCGAAAGAACTGCTCTTCTAAAAGGATATAATTGGCCTTGTAGGAGCCCTAGGCTCCTTTCATACTGCCAGCGACAATGACCAAAGACGCGGTCTCTGTCGCTTCGTCAAGGTCGCTTATATGTTCACACTTGTATCTGTTAGTCGTCGTCGTCCTGAAACGGTCAGTGTCGCTAGTCGTACTGATCTTGACCAAGATTCAAGATTTAGTCAACAACGACTAAATCTTGAATCTGGTCTGATTGGTCGAAGTAAAACGACAACGTTTTACTTCGACCAATCAGAAAGAAGCATTTTTATAAAGTAAAATGGAGGAAATTGATTTCGGCTGAACGAGAGAGACCTTTGCTGTATGATGTTTCTAGTAAATATTATCGAGATTTATTAATAATTTGATAATTTTTTTCGTCGAAGGATTAATGTTAGGACAAATGGATCCATATTTGCTGACTATTAAAACATACGTTTGCACATGCTCGATATAAATTATCATAGTCGTCTTCGAACAGATGTGAACAGCTAAGCGATAAGTTAAAATAAGTAGTCTTTGTTTTTGATTGTTGTCTTTAGTATTTGATCGTTGTCGTTAGTTTTTGGTCGTTATCTTTGGCACATTTGCTGACTATTAGAACATACGTTTGATATGCTCGATATAAATTTTCGTAGTCGTCTTCGAAACAACAGATGTGAACAGATAAGCGATAAGTTAAAATAGATTTGATATGCTCGATATAAATTATCATAGTCGTCTTCGAACAGATGTGAACAGCTAAGCGATAAGTTAAAATAAGTAGTCTTTGTTTTTGATTGTTGTCTTTAGTCTTTGATCGTTGTCGTTAGTTTTTGGTCGTTATCTTTGGCAGTGTGAAAGGAGCCTTAGGCTATGTCCTAAATACCAGCGTCCAGCGACCATTTGCGTGCACGCACTACCGGCCAAAGCCGACAAGCCAATAGATTCAAATGTTGATGTCCAACATAACAGCGTCGAGCGTCAAGCGGCCGCTAGGTAGCGCGAGTCGAACTCTCGAGTTGGAAGTAGCACAGATTGCTTACAGTTCCGCGCCATATAAGACGAAAAGGGCGGAATGAGCTACGTGACGTATCACTATCCAATGGGCAGCCGTAAATAGCGGCAACCAGCCGGGGAAAGGAATGAGATACTTTCCCAAATCCAGAGCTTTATCTATGTTATGTCCATCCATGGCTATTTCCATGGATATATTATGGTTATTTCTAATGCCATCTGTAGTCAATAATATAAAATAAAAATTATTAAAGTTTAGATAGCATCTGGCTTATTTGCAATTTTCTCCTACAACTTTTAGTATATAATATATTTACGTTATTATTTATATAAATTAAAAATATTACATTCAAACATTACCCAAGCAAGAATAAGTATATCAGTTTGTATATAACAGTGCTTCTCAAAGTGTGGGTCGCGATCCCATATGGGGTCGCGTAACAAAATTTGGGATCGCAGAAATTTAAGCAAATGTTTTAATTCGTATTCGTTAGTTTATATACCTCTATACCCAGGATGTAACTGTGGCAGGGACATAACTACGGGTGGGCCCGGGTGGGCCATGGCCCATGCATTGAAAGTTCTGGCCATGTGCTGGCCCATCCTTGAATATATTGTATAATCCGAAACGTAAAATTGAAAACGCAAGAGTTCAACTCCACATAACCCAAAACTCCACAATCGAATATATTAAACACCTCATAATTCAAGATGCCTTGCATTCCGTAAAAATGAAAATAAAAAAAACCACAAGCATAATTTAAATCCACATAATTTCACGCTAATGGCGTGAAAAAAATTTTATTTACAAGCTGCGAAAAAACGCGTCCTTTGCACATTTTACGCAGTACTTAATTAATGAGATTAGCTGGAAAGAATAAAGTTTCAAAATACTGGTAAATATAAGTATTTATTTTATATCAGCTCAATATAAAATTATGCAGTGATTTTTACTTAATGATGCAAAACGATCGATTATTTTGTCCAAATCGATAGCTTTTGCGATTTTTCTCTCGATGAACATAATTGCTAAATTGCTTAACCAATCATCAAGCATTCTGTTATGCAAATACGATTTAATAAAGCGCATACGGGGAGAATGTTCTTTCACATCGGTGTGGCCCACCCTTGGCCAACCCAAAAAAAAAATCCTGGTTAAATCACTGAACTGTGGATAAGGAACCCAAGATGTAATATGCAAATACGATTTAATAAAGCGCATACGGGGAGAATGTTCTTTCACATCGGTGTGGCCCACCCTTGGCCCACCCAAAAAACAAGTCCTGGTTAAATCACTGAACTGTGGATAAGGAACCCAAGATGTAAATCATTTTCTTTTTTACTGCCCAATCTATAATACTCTTAGAGATGATTTCGAAAGAACTGCTCTTCTAAAAAGGATATAATTGGCGTTGTGATTTAAACCAAATCATTGACGATATTAATATTCATAAAGCATTTAAGGAATACCTAATAAAGACTGCAGCTCTTATCCTCGATTTCAGTGGGAACTAAAACCATAATTGTAGTATTGTAGAAGACTAAGAAGAAAAAAGACTTCTCATCATAATTAATTGAAGAAGAAAAGACTTCTCAACATCTCAACTAGTACGAGAATGGACGTACTACAAATTTTTTAAATATACTGTATAATTTTTAATTTTGTGTTTGTTCTATAAAAAAGAATATTGATAATTGTTTATATTCATATTACGTTTATTGTTACCCTATTTCCTTAATTTAATTATCGTTTAAAAAAAATATTGTTAATTGTTTCTATTCTTATTACGTTTATTGTTACCCTATTTCCTTAATTTAATTATCGTTTATTGTTTGAATTCTATTAATTTATTTAATCAATTGTTATATTAACATTTGTTAGTTAATTTATTATTTTTATTTTATATATTCCCAATATTATATAAATTACCAATTGTTTTATTACCAATAATTATTTATTTTCTTAAATTTCTAATTTATAGGCCTATATATTACCAATTATTATTTATTTTCTTAAATTTCTAATTTATATAATCAATTATTTAAATCATTTGTTATTTAATCAATCATTACTTATTTTGCTCATTTTATTTTATCTAATCAATCCTTATTTATTTTTGTTAATTATAATCATTTATTTTATGTTAAAAATTCTGTAACAATATTATACTTTGTAACTCTGTAATCAGCAAATTGTTTAAATCAAATTTAATAAATGGCGAATACGGTCTCTACTTCCCTAGTGACCTATCACACTCCTTCTGATAGGATCCTTTTCCTTTCCTCTTACTCTCCTTTCATCTTCTCACTTCCTTTCCTTTTTCTAAGGCTAAACCAGTGAGTACAGCTTTCTATCTCTTTGTTTTCCTCCTCCTCCTCTATCGACCACTTATACATAATCAATGTGTTGGTGTTTTATATTAGTAATATAAACGAATAATATACAATAATTAAGTTAAACATAATAATAATAAAAAGATTACTGGAATGAATCAGCTATACAGCAGTAAATTTGTTACTATAAATACTTGTATTTAATTGGTGTTACTTCAGTTTTTTGTAAAGTTGTAATTTTTTTAATCGTTTTTACTATTCAGGGAATAGTAAGGGAAGCGAATAAAATGTGTTTATGTAAATAGTACAGTTTTCTTTTTATGCTTTAAAAATAAATTTATTAAAATTACTTTCTTTTCTTGCTGAATAATTTAAAAAACTGAAATTAAACGATTACATGCAATTTCCTTGAAAAATAATACATTTTATTCAGATATTAATTAATTCTATACTATTCTACTCGACTCTAGCTATAGCGATTAAGCCACGCCTCTAGCCGCCATGAAGTTTCCATTGTCGACACTGTCTTAATAAAGCCACTGTAGTGACAGATAAAGTACTGGATAGGGAAAGTAGCGACACTCCGCCATTTTAGTGCAAAAAGCAGCTTGGATTTATTTTCTAATTTATATAATCAATTATCTAAATCATTTGTTATTTAATCAAACATTGCTTATTTTGTTCATTTTATTTTATCTAATCAATCTTTTTAGTTTGTTAATTATAGTCATTTATTTTATGTTAAAAATTTTATTTTATGTTATTATATTATTTATTTTATGTTAAAATTCTGTAACAATATTAAGGGGTCACTCGAATTGTGGAGGCGGGAATCGACAGCTCGGCTCCAGATATATTATCGGCTCCAAAATAGTGTCCATGTTTCGGATCTCGCCAAGAAGTACAACATGGCGAAATTAACGATCTGCACTATCTAAAGAATAAAGATACGCTGGAGAAAATATTAATATGGTTTTTGTTATGAAGATTATCGTTTATTACAATATATAACATAAGTTATATATATATATATACAAGTTAAACGTATAAATATGTAGCTTAAGTATATTTACATCTTGTCAAGTATAATACATTAACAGGTAAATCATACTTAAATGATTAATATAACAAAGACATTAAGAATCATCATGATAACATGCTTATAGTGAATGATTTCATATAATTGTAATTACTGTATATCGCTAATTAAATCGCAAAATAATAATATTGCCGATTTAGTATTGCTTATGGAATAATTACAATTTCTGGTGTAAGGAGATTATAAGAAAACATTTTGCGTAAGTATCGATTAACTTATTAATGGAGAAAAATCGATAATTAGCTTTACAACATCGATATCATCGTTGTAGACACAATAACTCGATCAGTTATGAATAGATTCAAGCAGAAAATTTTTAGTCATCTGATAGCTATCGAAATTGAATTAACGAAAGAAGAAAATCCCGAAGAAGTATGTTCCTACTGCGCCTTGAAATTATTGATAGATATGAATGCAGTTTTCGGTTTCAATGTGCAGTTATGAACAGATTCAAGCAGAAAATTTTTAGTCGTCTGATAGCTATCGAAATAGAATTAACGAAAGAAGAAAATCCCGAAGAAATATGTTCCTACTGCGCCTTGAAATTATTGATAGATATGAATGCAGTTTTCGGTTTCAATGTAATAAATCAATGCCAACATTATATTGATCAACATTCGACTCAAAATCTCCTACGTTGCTATCGATGTTTCCTAATTTCAATGTCTTGGATATATATTGGAATTTTAGTAATATCTCCGTTCTTTGATGAACTACCCGAATTCCAACAAATTAATATAGTAGTCTATGGTGCGACCAAACCATCTATCATAACGATCAGTTTTGTCGTATTATTGTTCATTTTGATTGCAATGGAAATAAATTATACAGCTTTCAGATTACGCATTACTCTCTCAAAAGAACTTGATAAAGTTATGGGAAACATAAGGCATATTTTGCCTTACAGTGTTTCGTTAGCGTTATTTAATGCTGTAGTCATTGCAATTTTATGGTCGGAATATAATATTAATTCTTTTTCTGCCAAATTTATGTGGAAATTCGAACTTGTGAATGCTTTGATATCTATCTATATATATTGTTCAACTTGCTCTCTTATATTGTTCTTACAACTGATCATTATATTGATCGTAAACACAATTGTCGCTTTTCGGAAAATTGCTGACGATCTCAAGAAGTATAAAAACATCGAACGTATTCCAAATTTACTTCAAGAAATAGATTTTAGACACGAAGATCTTACTCGTTTCGTCTATCAATTGAACGATGGTACTAAAAACGCAATCGGAATAGTATATTTCATATCTCTGGCAGAAATTTCTTTGTTAATGTACGCTTCTGTTTTCGAGACATACAATCAAATAGTTAGAGTTTATATTATATCAATAACAGTACTATACTTGATTACATTCACAGTTTTTGCTCTTGTAGGAGGAGAAATCGAAAATGCTGTAAGTTTGATAATTATCCTTAAATTATTTTAATTAAAAAAATCATAATACTTTTAAATTTTACAATAAAAATTAATTTTTAATATTTTATAGGCAAGAGCTCCATTTTCAGCAACGTCTCTTTATATTAGATATCCAGTGAATGGTCTGGTAAAACTAAAGGTAAGATTAAAAATTTTATTTCTGATCGATCGTTTCAATTGATATTTAATAAAAAAAATAATAATTATTATTATAAAAATATTTTAGAATTTTATAATGAAAACGGAATTTTCTGTCAGAAGTGTTATATTTTATTTTTTAATATAAATTTCATAAATATTTAATTGTACGATATTATTTTAATTTCGAATTAGTAAATGTTGCTGATATATAATATCAATAATTACTTTTGTAAATAGTTATTGTGCTTTATGAAGAGATTAGGCGGCTCTCCCATTACACTAACCTGCATGGGTTTCTTTGCCATAAACAAGATATTCATCTGCAGGGTAATATTTTAATTTATTTATATAAATATACATTTCAATAGTTTAAATAATACTAATTAACTTGTTGTAGAAACATATTATAATATTTATCTTTCACTATATGGATTATTTTTCATTTCATATGTGCCATATTTTAGAATTTACCATTAAGCAAAACGGTATTTTCATTCCATGTTCCATATCATTGAAGAACTCTTGCTTTACTATCGTACATATTATTTTATGTTTTTATATTATAAAATTCAAATTTATCCCTTTAAAAAGAGGGATCATTATATTGCAACATTTAAGCGATTTTTCTTATATATTTCATAAATATTCTAAATAAAAAAAATTTATATGATAACGATCTGAAACTTGTCAAAAAATTTTTAAATATTCTTACTGAAATCATATTCCAATTTTTATAAAAATTAAAGAGATAATAGTAGTTTATTTTTTAATTTAAAGATAGTATTATATATACTCTAACGTACTTACTTTCTTCTTTATATTCTATTAATAAATAATCTTTATCAATAACAAATTTGCATATTATGAAATGGATTGTTACATTATAGTATTTATGTCGTTGTAGCTAATAAATAATAAAAAATCATAAAAATAATTATTAATTTAAAAAAAAGAATCCTAAACTGTAGTTATATTATACACTGAAAGTTTAATTTCCTTTTATAAAAAACAAAAAAATATTAATATTTTTTGCTATATATTTAGTCATAAAAACGTGTGCGAATTTTTTCCATATTGAATGATACTTACGCGAATTAGTATGCTGACAAACAACGAAAAAAACATTTTAAAATATCTATTATTAATAAAAAATAATATAAACAAAAGGATATTCAAAAACAGTTGGGTTGGTGATCATCCGTGGAGTCATGGAGAAACACTTTATTGAGTTAACGAGAACTAGCAAATATTCAATAAAAGGAAGAAAAACAGTATGAATATAATAAAAGTTATTGGGACCTATCCTAATTTGATTTTGTATCGTTTTGAAAATTTAAACTCATAAAGATAGGATCATTATGTCAGTAATATTGAATCTTGATTATCTAGTGAATTCTTATAATATATGTGAATTTTATACAAATTGAATAATATGGAATATTGACATGAAATTATATTTTGACGAACAGCCTTTCCGACAAATATGTTCTAATTTCGATTATTTACTCTTATTTCTCTAGAAAGCCTCCAAATAATACATGTAAAATTCATTCAATGAGATGATATATCCGTGAACTATTTCTAAAAAAATATGTGAACATCTTTTCTATTATTACTTTAATAATAATAATAATAATAATATAATATCGACAATTTTTGATACGTTTGATCTCTATTAGATTATAACATATCTGAATTTTATTCGCAGCGGATATATCTGATGCGAATAAAATTTAAATGAAAGTTCTTGCACGCAATTGTTAACATTTTACTCTTTCTTGATTCCAGGTTTACAAAGCTATCTTCTCTACCTTCACCACAATATTAGAAATTCAGAAATCAGAAAGAAAATGTGTTAATGAGACCGTGAACATCTGGAAGAAGTTCGTTTGAATAACGAATATATATGATAAGAGAATTTCTAAATTTTCTACCTGATACTATACTATTGCTAATGCTTACAGTTCAAAATAAGCTTACAGTATTCAATTATTCATATAGTAAAATAATTTCAAACGAATTTTATTGAATATCATTAGCAATATTATCATGTATAATATTATTTTTCCAAACAGAATGTTCTATATTATTATTTAATATGATCCTCTCGTTATTCAAAGTTCTGTTCATCTCTTTATTAAATAAGTTATAGTTCGATAATATTTGTTATATATTTAATAATATAATACATTTTTGAAAAATAGAACATTACATATTAAGTTTACTTCGCTAAGAATTCCAAGTAAAAAATTCTGGAACGAATTGCTCACTATTTGTTTATATCAGCGATTTTAGAAAGATTAAAAATAAGAGCGTAAGCAGTATGTTATAAAATTCATATTCATTAGTATTATCCCTTTATTAATTTTCGGAAAAAATCTATTAACAAATGTTCTAATTTTTTAATACAGTATTATACTTGTCGTATTTTTTTACATATTAGTTATTTTTGATTAGGTTATGAACATTGTGAGCAATGAATGCTTTTTGACACTGCTCGAATTATATATTCTGCATGAGATAAAAAAATTGGAAATCTCGATAGCCAAATTATTGACTAATAGAGAACACATGAACAACATAATGATCTAATGATTTTTTTTTTCTTTGAAATTCTTCATAAGATTACAATGATAATAATTAATGTATCATAGTAGTTTGTAATTCATACTTTCCGAAGTAAGGAAGATCTCTATTCTTTCGAACAAATCGTCGAATTTAACGTAATTTGGTGCAGCTATTTCGTCATTAAAATTGATCTAGATACAGCATTTTTTATCCCATTGTCAAATAGTTGTCAAATAGTCCCATTGTCAAATATCCATTGTCCCATTGTCCCATTGTCAATAGTTCAAAAGTTATTAGAAGAAAATTTCCTATTTTTAAACGCTTGTCGTTAAAAAATAGGAATTGATGTGTCAAATAATCTTTAATTTTTATTTTAATAAAAATTCATCAGTTAATTTAAAAAATATGAAAATAATGTTTGGAAGTCGGCAATTTTAAATTATTGAACAATGGGATAAAAAATGCTGTATCTAGATCAATTTTAATGACGAAATAGCTGCACCAAATTACGTTAAATTCGACGATTTGTTCGAAAGAATAGAGATCTTCCTTACTTCGGAAAGTATGGATTACAAACTACTATGATACATTAATTATTATCATTGTAATCTTATGAAGAATTTCAAAGAAAAAAAAATCATTAGATCATTATATTGTTCATGTGTTCTCTATTAGTCAATAATTTGGCTATCGAGATTTCCAATTTTTTTATCTCATGCAGAATATATAATTCGAGCAGTGTCAAAAAGCATTCATTGCTCACAATGTTCATAACCTAATCAAAAATAACTAATATGTAAAAAAATACGACAAGTATAATACTGTATTAAAAAATTAGAACATTTGTTACAATTTAGTGCAGCTACTTATGACGATATTGCTTTACTTTCTTAAATCGTCGATCAAGTAGCCGTAAATAAATTGTACCAAATATTCAAATTTCTTAGTATTGTACTTGGCTTATTTTTTTACATATTAGATTTCTTGATTGGATATCATTCTTCTTTTTCGATAAAATCGTTTTTCTGAGAACCATGTTCTAATAACATGATAACACATCACTACACTGATTAAATCGAAATTTTTAGGGAACATAAAGTAACATAATAGACATTTATATAATAAATGTGGTAGAAGTCGGTTAATTGATGCCTCCTATAGAAAAGTCCTGCAATAAAATGAATCCTTATTCCCTTTTGGCTGGAATGTTCAGAAAATCTTAAATTTTACATAAGTTACATTTACATTCGCAATCTGGTCGAAATCGGTTGAATGATGTGATCTATAGAAGTAATCTAGCGAAGGTACTGCTATACCTCTTAATTTTAGCTCGATTGCCCAAAATTTTAGACTTTAATTGAGGTAGTATATACCTATAGTCTAAATTTGGTCAGAAACGGTTGATAATGCAATCTATAGATGTTAACGAAAAAGATATCTCCCATTTCTCCCCTTTATTTCACCCTATTGCGCTGAAATTTTCAACGGACATCAAGTATCTTAAGAAATACCTATATTCCAAATTCTATCGAAATTGATTGAAGGATGCGACCTATAGAAGTGTCTGCGAAAGATAATGAGGAGAAGAAGACGACGTTTTTTAACCAATTTTTGCTATTTTTAAACTGCTCTAGTTCTATTATTAATTGGATTTGAAGCTTCAAATTTGTTATTACTTATTTTTGAAGAAAAGTATCCAAGAAAAGTATTTAATAGGACTTGTGTCCTATTGAATAACTTAGAACGAAAGTTACAGCAGGTTTGATTTTGGCTGAAATGATTCCTGTAATAAGAATCAGTCGAATGTACTTGGTTTAAATCATTGTTATGCTTCTAGATATTTATCAAATAGAAAAATATTTATTATACAGTATGTTATATTGTTATTGAAATATTAATTAGTGATTATTAATTAATATCTATATTACTGTATTAACTTTCATTTATAATTTCCAAGCACATGTAAATGAATTTTATTGTACTATTATAAGTAATTTATAATCCTGTTAAGTTGTAATAAAAATAAATTTATGTTGCATTTCTTTTATGTAAATTACATGCAAATAGAATACGGAATGAATTAAAGTTTTTGAATGCATGCAAAAAAACTAAATAGTGAATTTGAGAATTTCTATTTTTATATGAATTTTTTATGTTTTATAGTATTTCAAAATAGAACAAAATTCGACATATTTGATATTCAAGACAAATTTTTGCGAACATACAAATAATTCCTTTCTTAATATAAAAACTATATATTAACGATATTTATCATTATAATTTAATTTCTTATCGGTTTAATTTATAAAATAATTAAATATTTCTCATTTATTAATTATAAATATCCATTTTATAGATATACTTTTATTAAATATTATTTCTGATTATCAAAGTTCATAAATTATAATTTTTTTTATCAAAAGATTTTTCTGATTAATAAAGTGCCATTGTCAACATTTACATTATCGCAATATTCGCTTGCAAAAGCGTTGGCGCTAAATGTTTACAATTGCTGGTCATATGCTAGGATCTCTTCTGGTTCAACATGGCGGTAGTGATCGGTTTTTTTACCTACTCCGAGGAAATTTTTTTGGGAATATTAGAAAATATTCTCAAATCGGTGCCGCTTTTGCACATAATTTGTATAACAATTTTTTAATCAATTTAAAAAGATTACCCGACGGTATATCTTTTGACTGCTTCGTGAAAAGTTGATTTCTGCCAAATCCGTTATCCAGAAATTGTATAAATTGTCCTTACATTTAAAAAGCATAAATAAAACTTATATAGATGTAACTAGTCTATAGTACATTTAGAATTATTAAAAGTGTGTTTTTAAAAACTCAAATTAATGAGCTGATACTAAGGAAAAGCTTGAGAAAGCTGGAGCATCGGAGCTTTTTTGATAAATATTATTTATTAACTCATTACACTTGAAAGTCTACTAATCATTGGTCAACTTAATCATAGTTTTTTTAACAGTTTGTGCTTTATTTTTGCTTCTTATAGATGAATCATCTAGGCCAAACAGTACCAAATAAATGTTCATAAAAAAATAAAAATAGTATTATTTCGACTCATGCATTTTATGAAATAATTTTCTCTTGCTCATAAATAATGTTTTTTTTACAAATAACGTAAATATATACAGTATATAAAATGAAGGAAATATGTTTCCTATGAGACAATTTCAAAGAAATTTAATAATGTCATCTAATATCAGCGAAGTTAATTCCTATTGGAATTATAAATGTCTTAATATCCAACTATACGAAAACACTAATAAATAATGTCAGTAATTTTATTTTAGGAAATTTATTTTGTTTTGATATCATTCATAAATCAGCTGTATATTTAAAAATCGAATAAAAAAATAGTCTTTTTCGATCGTCATTAAATTAAAAATTAATTATTTTTGAATATATGGACCGAATAAAATTTCTAATATTTAATTAAGCTCTCAAATACTTTTTAAGAAGAAAAAATCAATTTTGGAAGAATTAATAGAAACATGTCTGCTATTTTCGAAACTGCGATTTTAAAATACTTCTTCTTCAGGTTGAAGAAGTATTTTAAAATCGCAGTTTTAAAATACTTTCTTCAATCTGAAGAAGTATCTCCATTAGTGAAAATACTTAAAAAGTTTGAACGTTTAGGCCTACCATATTTGAGTGGTTTCAGATATATATAGAATTAAAAGTTAGATAGTAAAGTCAGTTTTAATAGTAGAAGATGTGTACAGAATTTCGAGTAAATGTGCAAATTAGCTAAAAAGTATTACAGTTGAGTCTCTGTAGTCCGGCCCTTCGCCAGTCCGACACGTCCAGTAGTCCGACACTATGCGAAGTTGTGACCATGTGCGAGAGAGAAAAAATGATGTAAAATAAATCATCAGTCGCTATTCGTTCGTTGCGCAGGCATTATAATCGGACTATTTTTTAAGTTCAATACACTGTTTACTGTAAATAGTGTTTTTTACTGTATTAGTGTTTGTTATTTAAATTTACATAATGTCACAAATCTGAAAAAGTGAAAAACGAAAACACAAGACATTGACTGTGATCGAAAAAGCAGAAATAATTAAGAAACTTAACTAGTTGGGAGAAAAGTTTAGTGATTTGGCTTCATTTCATGGTATTGGACGAGTCACCATTTAGCGAGAGAGAAAAATGGTGTAAAATAAATCATCAGTCGCTATTCGTTCGTTGGGCAGGCATTATAATCGGACTATTTTTTAAGTTAAATACACTGTTTACTGTAAATAGTGTTTTTTACTGTATTAGTGTTTGTTATTTAAATTTACATAATGTCACAAATCTGAAAAAGTGAAAAACGAAAACACAAGACATTGACTGTGATCGAAAAAGCAGAAATAATTAAGAAACTTGAGTTGGGAGAAAAGTTTAGTGATTTGGCTTCATTTCATGGTATTGGACGAGTTACCATTTATGATATTGATAAATCCGGTTAAAATTAAGGGTTTTGTGCAAGAATAGTGACAGGGAAGTCTTAATAAACTGAGCACATTCGTTTGTATAATTGCATTTTTTTCATTGAACATCCAATAATCCGACAAATCTCTGAAATCCGACAAGCCCCAGAACCATATGTGTCGGATTATGCAGACTCTACTGTATTTAGAATTTCCAATGGAAAGTGAAGCTTACTAAATAATCTATATCGCAAGAGCAATATGTATAATGATTATTATTTAGTATGTAAATAATACTTTACATAAATGTATTTAGTAACCATTACACAAACCGTATACATATATATTAGAAACCATTATACATATCGCATACATATATTTATATATTGTATATCATATATTTACGATATGTAAATATATTTAGTAAGCATTACACATATGTGTAATGGTTATTTAGTAAGCCTCACTTGTTAATTTAGTAATGCCATATCGCTCTTAGGATAGGCTTTACGGCGGCGGTCACTTTTAGAGCCCATAATGGGTTCAATCGAAAGGTTGAAAGATGGAGTTCAATAGGCTGGGGCCGGATCCCTCCTGAAAAAACTGGAAGTGTGGGCCGAAATCTCCAAGATAGATAAGCGAATGCTTTATCATGCAGCCATCCGCCGATTAATTATCAAATAATACATAAATTCGAATTTTCACATAGGCCCTAAATCTCTATGAACTACTGAGAATATTATATTCTGCCCATAAAATAATAACAACATTGGATCAATAAGATAACAGCGAACAATAATGCTAAAGGAATGCTGTAAGGAAAAATGCGTATTAGTTCCCGTAACTTTATCAGATTCTTTTGATAGAGTAATTCGAAATATAAAAGCTATATAGATTATATCGATTGCTACTAAAAATTATATTATGGTGCTGAGCGAATTGATAAATGGTTTGCTCACACGAAAGGATATTCTCTTTAATTAATTAAATTCGAGTTCATCCAAGAACATAGATAAAGTTCCAACATTTTTCCAAGACATCCAAATTACGAAATGTCGGCGACAGTGTAAGAGATATTGAGATGAATTTTGATCAATATAATGTTGACAAGGATTTACGGTGCTTGAAAAATCCATACAAATCTATTATAATGGCTTTAATGTATAATAGAAACACATATCTTTTCAATTTTCTTCTTTCAGTCATTCAATTTTGATAACTTGTAGACACCTGATAAATATTTATCTATTCGTGATGGCTTAATATATTCTGCTGGTAATAATATGACTTATATTGTAAAAGGAATTAATTATTGATTTATTTTTCCATTATAAAGTTACAGAGAATTACGCAAAACAGAAATCCTTATAATGGGAAGTTATTTTTATTCGAAAGCTAATATTGGATCAATAATGCTATTATTTTGTGTTTTAATAAGCGAAGTAACTATAGTTCTTAACAGAATCATTCAACACAAAGTTAATATCGCTTTTATAATATATTTATTCTATCGATTCATGAAGTGGTCATAAATGCGATCAATATTTTAATGTTTTATTTTTAAAAAGATGCGGATAAATATAAGTCAATATGCAATACACCGCATGTAAATTTATTGAAGCTGTAATAAGTTATTTTAAAACTTAATATTCGTATTAATTAAAAAAATGGTTATGGAGTTTTACAAAAAGAAGAACATCCTCCATTTTCAAACGGATCAAAATGCAGGATTAAACTCGCATGAAATTTGTTAGCAATTCTCTGACTACCGTGCTAAATTTCATAAATTTTCATCTAATATTTTAAAAGTTATTACGGATAATCTTTAAAATTCTACCATTTTTAAACGATTTCAGTTAAATTATTATTTGTCATGTCGTCGAGATCATCGATATAATCTTCAGGTTAAATTTCATAAAAATCTATTAAATACTATATAGCAGCGTGTCAAACTTATTTTAATTCAAGGTCATTTAATGAGCCTGTAAGATTACCGCGGGCCACATCACATTTACAGGTTTTTAAAAATTACATTTTGAATCCAGGTTCCAATAATATAGATAGGATAATTGAAAACATTATATATTAAGTGAATTTAGTACAATAATATATATTTGCTTTATAATTGCTTTTAATTATATACTTACATTTTTTTTAATTTAGTTCTGGATATCAATCTCTAGTTTTCTATTTAGCGTTAATAATAATATTTTTGTATAAAAACTAGAATTTTAATTAAAATTTTATAATTTCAAATATCAAAAACTTCTTACATTTTTTAAATAAGTTATAATGCAATAAATCAATCTTTAACAAGCCTGTTAGTGCATCCTTTACACACGTCCGTCACAGAGGAATTGTTTTAAATTTGTTCATTATATTTGGCTATCCCAAAAAATAATAGGTTCCTATTTATAGTTTTTTGTATTGTTAGGGAGAAAATTTCCCATAAAAATATGTGTCTTGAAGAACGACACTTATTTTGTGCCACCGATTTGAAAGATCACTATCGTCTGTATAAATACGTTCGACAACGTCAATCAAAACAAAGAAACTCGTGCAATTGTCTTTCGTTAAAATCAAACTAATGTATCATAGTATATGACATTGCTACGATGCGACAGCTGTTTCCTATTATCTTCGTAACAATATAGTTACGAAGATAACAATCAAATGCATTGAGGCTACAAAAAATCATATCGAGGGCCACATGCGGGCCGCCAGTTTGACACCCTTGCTTTACAGTATATTAAGTATCACAGCAATTTGAATGTCTAGCATTATTAAATAGTTGCAACTGGAAGCTTGAATGATGCGGCATCATTGTTGAATTTAATAGAAGATAGAATTTATTAGCAGGTTTCATGAAATTCCGCTCATTAATTTAAAAGTTTAATAACTTTTAGGGGACAAACAGCAGAATGCTGCGTGCTGATCTTAAAAATCTCATTATCTTTCAAAAATAAATTGATAATCGATATAAAATCAATATTATTGCTATAATAACAATAAAATATTTAAATGTTGCGAAGTAATACTGTATGAAACGCATGATCAATTTTATTGAAAAATCATCAAAACTTGATTTTTTTTATTGTTTGTTAAAAATAAATAAAAATTATTTAAAACATAATCTATTATTACGTTTTTAAAATTAATATAATGGATTTTTCGCAAAATGTTCAATTAAACTTTAAATATTTTCGAAAATGAATAAAGCTATAATAAGTTATGTTAATTAAAATGATATAAAAATAATTTTGATATTTACTATCTAGGTTTATATTATTTCTGAATGTTGTTATCAATTTGGAATTATTGTTTCTTTATATACTATAAAAATTAATACAGTAAGTTTTACTGGTGATTTCATTAAACAAATATTAAAATATTTAAATATTGAATATATATATTAAATTTAATTCTTCCATAACAAATGTCAATTTTATATTCTGCTAAATTAAAATCTTCTAAAAACATCTAATTTAGTCGAGCAAATATATGAAAGTCTCTTTGTTATGTATAAGGAGATAAAACAATATGATGTAGAACTACATATTTTATGTATATATTAATAATAATGTTTATTTGATAACTTTGCCATAAAATTCTTGTTCTTGCAATCAGCATGATAATTGCAGATTTGACGGTTACTATTTTTAAAGATGGGAAATCGAAATCACTTTTACTCGCAGAACATGCCTACAGAATTTCGTGAAAATTTGCTAATCAGTTCAAAAAATTATTAGTGAGGAAAGAGCAATACGATGATCTTATAAATCTCACATTCCCTGGTAAAGTACGCAAATAATAAATATAATATAATTATAATATAAAAAATCTAAATTTCAGAGCTTTATTTTGCTTTAATAAGTATAGATAACTGATTTTCAAACTTTTTTGATTGCTAGCGCACTGTAAAATGTTTCAAAAATTTTCTGGTGCAGTTTGCGGACTAAATAAATAAAATTTTAATGTATTTATTTAATATTTGTTGCACACCTAATTACTTCTTCCGGCATAGTAGTGTGCCGCAGTTTTTTTAGTGATACTATTACTAAATTTGATAATAAATAGTATATAATAATTAATAATTAGTAATAAGTAATAATAAATAATAAAATTAATTCCGTAATAATTACTAAATTACTAAAGCAGTAAAATATTACCAGGTTTCACGAAATTCCATTCATTTTATGTATGTTTATCAAATCAATAATGTTTACATGTTGCTCTCTGTCAACAGATGATGCTATTTTCCATTCTGTAAGAATACTAACTTGTAAGTGCCTGGGAGAAACAAGCCCTTCCACAGACTGCCTACTCCTGCCGAAGGGTCAGCCAGATTGTGGAGATTAATTGTGAATTAACTTTATTCTCGTGGAATTGATTTTCTTCATCAATTTTATCAACAGAAATGAGCTTCCCTTCAGATACGAGTTTCTTTACATTTAACATTTTGATAATAGAGTGATACAGCTCTTCTCCGATTATCGTTGCATCTTCAGAAATAGTTGATGATGAGGTAAGAGTAATAAGATCGTTTCTAAAAGAAAACTTTCGCAATACGAGAACGCATTTTTCAAAGTTTTGCCACTTCACTATGTATTGAATTATCATTATTTTGATTTTCGGGAATAGTTATAGCTCACAGAATTATTACTTAATTATTGTTTACAGAAGTAGTTCTCTGCTCCATTTCTGCTACCCTATAACGGGTAATCGTATAACGCGATGGAAAAATTGTTAAGTTTGTCATGGATACGCAATAAACATCGTTTGGTTTTTTATTGCATTCAACGGTTATCAAACACTTTATCAACGAAAATCATTCGGAACAGTTTTTATTTTTGTTGCAATTGCTGAGAAAGGTAATTCTCAAATACATCACAGTGTAGTCAGAAAGTTAGTATTTTTACAGATATCAATGATTTTAATAAATACTTTGTGCCAGCTGTCAACAGATGACGCCACTTTACATTTTATAATAATACGAAGTGATGAGTCGAAATAAGTCTTTCCATAGGCTACTCACCCCTGTGGAAGAAATAATCTGATTGTAGATTACGGGGATCGACGAGTTGGGCCCTGACCCTATGATAAACAGTTTCAAGAAGTGGGACCTGAAAATCGAATAGGGGGCTCTCCAGAGTGGAAAGCCGAAGCACGTGGCAAATCCAGCCAACCATCTAATCCAGTGTTTTCCAAACTGTGAGGCGCGCTCCACTAAGGAGCGCGGAAGAATTAACAAAAGCATCATTTTTAAGGCAAACAAGGAGAAAATAAATTCAATTTGGTGTCAAAAAAAAGAATCAGCAAAAGGGTTATAAATACATATATCCATATACCCAGAAACTTTTTGCAGTAGCTGTTTTAAAGTCAAAAATATCGATCTGGTTTAGTGATTGAAAAAAAATTGCGAGCAGCGATGTCTTCAATGACATCCCGATTTGAGAGAATTTTGGCTAAAAAATTAAGCCCACCCACCGCATTAAATATTATGTTGCATTAAACATGTATTCTATTTTTGTTCTTTTGTAAGATTTAATTGTATTAAAAATTATCATACCATAATAAATATATATTTTTTATGTATAAGAACTTTATTTATACAAAATATGGTACAGATACCATCCTATAACACGACTTCCTACAACACGGTTTCGCTCCAACACGATTTGAAAATTGCGAAAACCCTCATATAACACGGTACCTCTATAACACGGTTCTTACTTAACATATTTAGAAAATTACGTTTACTATCCTACATCATAAAGCATTTTCATTAATTTCTGTAAATCCATACTAGGGACACGCAATATACACATAAAATGCAATCATTGAGAAATACTTTGCTAAAATTAGTCATAAATTCAATTTCGCTAGTTGGCTGTGAGAGGGACGCTATGCAGTCTGTGTTTGATTTCGATTTGAAATTGAGTTAATTGACGACCATTGAGTATTTTGTGTTCCAAACGTTCAGTTCTTGGATAAAAATAAGTTTTTATTCTTCAATAGAGGAATGTGAAAGAGCAGAAAAACTTTTTTATTCATAAATTTTTTTAGGTATATATTAAGGAACGATTGTTCTCTAGCAGGTTAGATTACAAATTTTGTAAAGAGAGCAGAAGATACACCAATGTTAAATGCATGAAAAAATGAAGTTGTTATTGTTAAAATACCTCGGTGTCATCATCAATCGTAACCTTTCCTGGACTGACCACATTCATTTTGTTTATCAAAAGGCTACCCTCACAGCCAACGCCCTGTGCTCTATCACCAGGAACACCCGGGGCCTTAACTTCCATATTATTAAGTTTCCTATGCTGTGGAGCCTATTATGCTTTATGCTGCTCCGATCTGGGCCCACAAAGCATATACCAACCATATTAAACAAAAACTACAGAGAATCCAACGCCTCCTCCTGCTCAGAACTTGCCGTGCTTATAAAACCACCTCAACTGATTCTCTCTGTGTCCTGGCAGGATCCACTCCCATCCACATAAAAGCTCAACAACTTAGTGTGAACTGGTTACTTAAAAACACAGACTTCTTAAAAAAGAGCCCATTGGACACCATCCTCTCACCTATGAGCCAACTCATTAACAAATTCTTCGATGAAGATGATGTCTCCAGTCTCAAAACCCTCCAACTAGAAACGACTGTTAAAAAAGAACATTTTCTGCTCCCAGCCCAGCAAAACCTTCCTGTCTATCACTTTACTGACACTGAAATTCTCCCAGCCGACTTCTACATATACACGGACGGGTCTAAGACTGACACCAACACGGAAGCAGCTTTTGTTCTCTACAGAACAGACATTCCATCCTCAGCACTAACTCTTACAAACTTGGAAGCACCTGTTCCAACAACCACCAATCCCCTCTCGTCTCACCGTCAAATAAAAACTGATTGAAATTATGCCAAAATGTCGGAAACAATATATTTTGGGCATTCATTTATCGTATTTCAGTTTGAATTCTTCATAGGAAACATAATCGAAATAAATAAACAACGTAATAAACTTCAAGTTTTGCTTCATATAATAATGTTATCAGCAAATAAGCTCATAATGTTAGTGCAAAAATTTGTTAAAAATATTCTTGGCCATCATAAATTCCTCTCCTCCGACTAAATAATCTCTCTCAATGTTTTAAACATTATGGATGCATTAAAATCTCTAAAGATAATTTCTTTCATCCTGATCTTTCCTGTCGATACGAATAAGAAAGCAAGAAAGCATCGCTAAGGATCAGGAAGTTTTATCAAGAAATTAGTTATCTGTAATATTAGCAGATTGACATCAGAAAATAACGAAAATATAATCTCCGAAATAAAGAAAGAAAACAGAGAAGTTGACAAACTATTGATGTATTCTGTCAGAGATGCTCCACGAAAAAAATAGAATCAGAAAACAACTCCCGAACAAAAATTTTTAATTCAGATGTCCCAGATAAAAATTTTAATTATTCATTATGTTCAATACAGAATTAAACCCACAAGTACCGACAACACGAGGTCAGACAAGGAAAGATGAGAGAAATTCGCGATTTTATGGAAAATACAAATGCTGATGATGATGATATTTATAGTTTTCAAGAAAAATAAATATTAATTTTTGCTATGTAATATTGGAATGTATATTTTAATTCAATCGGAAAAATTTATTAAAATCATTTAAATTTATCGTCCAATATAATGTTAATTCACAATATGATGTCATAAATAAATGATCTCGGATTTTATTTCGCTTAATATTCTTTTCACAAATTTTTAAAATTAATTATCTATATCAGTGTATAAATATGGTAGATTATCAAAATTATATGTTTAATAATTAATTAAATCTTAAGAATTGAAATCAATGTTTTAATCATCTTTAATTTCAATCAAATTTGTAACTTACTTGGTATAAAAACGCAATGTTGCCAAATAAAAGCGGATTCCATTATCCGAGTCCAAACATTTCTAGAAAATAT
>AYEL01053957.1:0-25156 GCA_000484575.1 Olivierus martensii
ATGTTTTCTAAATTAAATTTCATAATTTCATATTTTCATTTTATATTTCTTATGTTTTGTTTTTCCTATGCTTTTTATAAAAATTTTAATTTAATCTACTGTACTTTAGAGAACATCATCCTAATTATAGAGTATTAAATTTAGAGAAATTGATTTCAACTTATGCACACTTCAAATTATGCACATGCACCAAAAACAACCGTTGTGTAAATTGTGATTAAACTATGATTTAAAATTTTCTAATATCATAAGAATTTTTAAATAGAATTTATTTCAATTTCATATATTTTTAATTTTTGCTGAAGTTATTTTGCTTCAAATTTTTTATAATTAGAATTAAATAGAAAAATAAATTGTATCTTTCTTAAAAATTTATATACTATTCTATGAATATTTGGCATTCTAACTTTATTGTTAGATAGAAATATATTTAATTAATGATGATTCTGGCATAAAATTAAATGTTAATCCTTTATAATTCTGTGACTTCAATACCTAAGTAGATAGATAATTTTTGTGGAATTATATCTGAAACTTATCAAGCATTAATCAATTATATTTCAAGTAAATAATTGATTAATAAAATTTGAATACAGGTAGGCCTCGATTAGTGCAAATAATGGGTTCCACGAATTTCTCCCACTATTCGAATTCGCACTAATCGAAGTATTAACTATATGTAAAATATGGTAATTGGTTCTTGCTTTGTGTGATTCCGGCCATTAGCCAACCTCACGATGAATAACCACAATACTAACTGTTTAAGAAATATTTATTTTCAATTTTACATCATTGTTCATCATCTAACAGTATCACAGGCATTTTATTTGAATTACTCGTCTATTTATTGATAACCTTCAATTTTTTGCTACTCACTTCAAGTTTTAGCCAATCATGTCACGGCTAATCTCTCCATACCTCTATTGATGTGCTATTCTTTACTTTTGTTTACTCTTAGCATTCTTTAACCATCTCACATCGAAAAATTACAATCTTTCCGATTAGACAATTATTAATTACCACTTGGCGCAACTCTTACGTGTATTAACTAGGTATAGAAACCTAACGCAAAAAGATCGTTAGATTTTAATCTTCTTACGTACGGATCAAGTTTTAGAAGGATGGCAATTCTCCGATAGCAATTCTCCGATAAGCTATCGGAGAATTTTTCATCACCATTTCGTTTAATGTTTAATGTTGCAATGACAAAATCACACAAAACCATGACTTATCGTAACGTTTATAAAAAGGAATAGGAACCTTAAACATTAAATGACAAAATCACACAAAACCATGACTTATCGTAACGTTTATAAAAAGGAATAGGAACCTTATTAAATTCGAGCTACTAAAATGCCGATTTCGTCTTCAGTTAGTTATAAATTCAGTTTCAGTTTGGCATTTAAAAAATCGATAGATCTATTTAAATTCATCTCATAAAAAACCACAAAATAAAATCCATCTCATTTCTGCTCAAATTAATAAAATAAATCCGATTACAGTAAGACCCCGTTTAACGCGGAGGATACGTTCCAACGAAATCAAGAGCTAAACGAAACAGCGTTAAACGAGGTCATCTTAACGTGTAAATAATGGAGATAGGTGAAACGGGACAGTGAATTAAAATATATACGTACCATTTTTTTATTTTATATTGTAGCATGTATTATTACTATTGTATTACATTAATTAGAGATTTTTTTATTACTAATATCGATTTTTATCAATAAATCATTCATGAAAATCAGAAATATTCGAATAAATAATTTGTTTGTGATGAGAAAGGTTTTTCCTCATTTCACACTTTTTGTTTTTTCATTAATTAAGAAGTCATCTAACGTCGTTTGACTTTTTCTCTTTCGTTCAGCAAGCAATTGTCGATAGATAGATATTGCTTGCTGAACGAAAATTTGATAGAAAGCTTTGCTGAACGAAATTTTGATAGAAGTTCAAAGGCAAGATGAACTGCCATCATCTTGCCTTTGAACTTATATCAAAATTTGGATCATTTTGTATAAACTGATCCATAATTTCCATAAAGGCTAAACTTGTTTTGAGAAAATCGCTTGAAAGTTCCTTTTGTTTCTCATCTTCAGAAACGCTAACTTATTTGTCTTCGTGCAATTTCAGTTTTATGTGAGTATAACGGTTTGAAAAACCGCGCCAAAGTGAATAAAAAAAATATTGAATTTGAAAAAACCGCGTTAAATGGGCTAGCGTTAAGCGAGGTCTTACTGTACGATAAAAAGTAGTTTCGATAAAAATTCAACTCGGTTACGTCATTAAAATGATTTGTGCAAATCAATATATTTCTATATATATTTATATTTAATATAAACTTAAATTACTTACTTTAAACAAGGCTGAACAGATAATTCTATAGAAACACTACTTACAAATGATAAACCGAAGAAATGTATCCAAAGTTAAGCAATATTGTCAAAGTGGAAACAATATAAAATCACATTGTTTTAAAAATTTATGAAAATTAAATTAATTTCGATGATTTACCTATAAGTGAGTGATCGGTTAACGAACACTTCACAGAACAAACTGTGTGACGGAATGACAGATGGGCTGGATGGCCGCGTGATAAAGCTATGGCTTACCATCCTGGAGGATCCGGGCCTCACTCCTCCAATTTTTCAAGAGGGGTCCGGTCCCAGCCAGTTGAATAGATTTTATTTTATCTCTTGAAAATTTGGGGAAATTTTTCTATTTAAATTAACACTACTTTTGTTGATTCCAATGTATTCTTAACTAATATTCTGAAAATATTTTCTGAGTACTCCAATCAGATGACTCAAATAAATTAGAGGTAGATGAATCTTTTTTTAATTAGAATTAAGTACGCATACTATATGTGAATGTTACCAGAAAATATCAAATAAGTTTTACAGTTTAAATGAACAATAGAAGGTTATTAGTTGATCTTGAATCTATGATTGAAGTAGATGAAACTCACATTTTTACATATAAATATAAGATCGGAAGAGTCTTAGCTATAGGAAATGGGCTATAAGTGGAATTTGCAGAATAACAAATGAGTATTTTATAAAATTATACGATATCCAACAAGTGAATCATTAATTCTGTTCTTACCAGGAATGTTATCGAAGATTCTACTGTTGTTATTGATAATTGATGAAAATATAGCCAATCGCAATAATTAGTTTATAATCATTTTAAAGTAAATCATTCAAAAATTTCATAGATCTTAATTTTTACTGAATAAATATACAGTGAATTTAAAAATGTTCGTATCACTTAAAAAATATTCCAAAAATCTGCTCAAAATATAATTCATCAGATAGTATTTTTTTATTTTTGAGAGAAAGAATCAATTGTTTAACTTTAAAAACATCAATAATTTTGTCAATCAAAGAAACAATTATTAATGTGTATATGCATCCATAATCCACACTGATAGCATTAGATGGACGCATAAATGCGTCCATAGCAGTCAAAGGATTAAATTATAAAATGCGTATTTATTTATAAACGTTACTTATTTTATTTATATATATAAGCTATATTTTGAGGGGCCCCGTGAAAAATATCCAATCGGGCCCCGCACTAACTTAATCCGGCATTGTCCACAGCAGAAAACGATTTTTTTTTCAGCACAAAAATGGCATAAAAATTTTTATGAAGTACTGGGGGCTAGAGAAGTGGACCTACAAAAATGGATGTAATAAAGACAAGTCAATTTGGAAAAATTAATTTGAGAAAGATAATAAATGGGTAACTAAAATTAGGTGATATTATAATAGACAATAAAAAGTTAATGTACTTAATTTCGTCATGAAATAATATAAATCAACAATTTTTTGAAATTTAATATAAATTTTAATGGCTACAATGTATAAGATATTTTTCATATTTAAATTAGCTATTATATTAAATTTCTGATAATATATCTGTAATTGCTTGCTACGATAATTTACTATATTTTCTTATATATTTGATTTCTTGTATATTTGTATATCTTACTATCGCTATCGCAGAATTTTATTTCGCTTTTGTTTCTTCAGATGACGGAAAATGTCCTGCGACCTGAAATGTTCAAAATATATAAATATTCAATCGAATATTTATTGTCTAGAATATAAAATACATATTCAATGAAATCATCTGATGAGATTTATTAGAATATCACAAATGGCTACTTTAAATGATAATTATTTAATGAAGTTATTTTATTATTTTTGTTTTTTATTCTTCTATTTATACGCCACATTTCACCCAATAAGAGTACTAGTAGCGGAGCGAAACGAGTACCTCCACAGGCTGCCCATTCCAGCGGTGGAGTTGGCAGGATTGTGGAGGACGGGATCGACAGGTCGAGCTTGGACCCCATGATAAATTTTTCCAATGCTTGGGACCCGAGACTCGAACCCGGATAAGAAATATGCTACCTAAACTGAATCTATATTTTTACCATCTTCAATCTGTGCATCTCTACAATATATATCGTCATCCTTATTTACGTCGGAACAGGATTGTGGAGGACTGGATCGACAGGTCGAGCTTGGACCCCATGATAAATTTTTTCAATGCTTGGGACCCGAGACTCGAACCCGGATAAGAAATTTGCTACCTAAACTGAATCTATATAATTTACCATCTTCAATCTGTGCATCTCTACAATATATATCGTCATCCTTATTTACGTCGGAATTATTAAAAGCCCATAAGAATTCATTACTTAAATCATTTACAGTAAGAACTCTTTTTTTATAATCTTCGACCAAAAATTTTTGAGCGAAATTCCATGCTAATTCGGCTTCACTATCAATTACACACGCAACAGGATGAGCTTTCTTCAATAACCTTATAAAATATTTCTTATTTCTTAATTTTTGAATGAATGGCTGAATATGACTTTTCCAAATTTTGGATCCATCAAAATCTTTATCATGGTCTTTCAAACTAGAAAATAATTTTTTACGAAAGTTCATTCCACATAATATCTCTAGAGTTACAATACCAAATGCCCAAATATCTTGTTTTTGATGATTTATTCGTAAATCTGAATGTTCGTTCCACAATTCAGGTGATGCATAAAGAGAACATATTTTAACTTTGTCTTCTGATTTATCTTTGTGTTGGTTTTTCAGTTGAGAAAATCCACTCAATTTAACTGATTTTCCAAAAGTCAAAATAATATTTTCTAGTTTTAAATTCTTATGAACTAAACCTTGGCTATGGATATCAATTAGAGCGCACAATGATTCATATATCCATTTCTTTGCCAAGACGAAACTTAAAGGGCTATCGCAAAATGTCTTTGACATAATTTCATCTTCCAATGTCTTATTCAAAAGAGGCATAAGGTAACCAACTTTACCATTATCTAATTTCGTTACTTCATACAAAGGCATCAGATTAGAGTGATGTAGATAAGACCAATTATCTGTAGGAGCAGTATTTCGAGAAGTGTATGCTTTGTATGGTATTTTTATAGCAACTGTACGTTGAGATCTGCAATCCCACATTTTGTACACATCAGAATTATATCCGCTTTTAATTTTAGAAATGTATGTCAATTCATATTCCTCTCTGAGTTGTAGAAGTTCTCGATTTATCCTGACCATGGTATTTAATATAATCGAAATAAGGGTGAAAATAAAGACATGATTAGAAAGTAAAATTGATAAAAATTACTATAATTGTCATCTATCAAACAATATTTAATTATTAGAAAAAAATTTTCAATAATGATTGCTAAATTTTTTCTGACATCTTCAGATATTCTGGAATAAAAGTAACAATTTTTATATAGTACTTTATTAAAATTCTTATATTCACATATTCTCTCTCCTCCTATAATACTCGAAGAAATATATCAGCCCACAGGTTGATGTATTTCTGATTAGTGAGAGAGTGTTAATGACAGATTTGTCGACTGAGCATTCAACTAAATAAATTTTGACAACTGAACATTCAATTAGAGAGACCGGATGGCTGAATGGTAACGTGTTGGCGTACCATGCAGGAGGACTCGTGTTCGTGTCCCGGGTCTGGCATCTCCTGAAAAGTTTTTCGGAGTTCTGGGCCCGGCCCGGTAATCCCCGTCTTTCGCCATTCGGTCCCCCTTCATGGGTATGGGTGCAGCCCGTGGTTGGAACTAGCCACACTCCTTAGTAATCTCCCTGATTGGAAAGGGGCGTAAAATATGCAAAAAAAAAAAAAAAGGTTACGTTCGTTTAAACTTAAAGGGGGCGTAAAATATGCAAAAAAAAAAAAAACATTCAATTATATAAAAATTGCGAATAAGTTCTGTTTTCAATTGAATATACAAAAATTTATTATAAGTTATGATAACAACAATATATATAGTGGATTCCGCTTAATTGGGACACGTAGGACTAAGCCATTTTGGCCTAATTAAGCGGCTGTCCCAATTAAACGAAGTAATAATGAATTCTAAAATAAAATATGTAATTCGTAGATAAATATGTAAATAATAGGTAAAAACTAATAATTAGGTACCTATCTCCTCTGACTTCTTCAACACTGGGCCGCTGATATTCATGCCGCGCCCGCTAATTATAGAAAACCATTGATCTAATGCTTCTTCGACTTCTTCGCTAACTATAGAAATCCATTGATCTAATGCTTCTTCGACTTCTGAATCCTTTCATCACGCTTTCTTTTGAATGTTCCTGGAATTTCTTTCTTTAATGCCCTTTTCCATCACGCTTTCTTTTGGATGTTCCCGGAATTTCTTTCTATAATGCATCACGCTTTCTTTTCGATGTTCCTGGAATTTCTTTCTCTAATGCCCACTCCTTATCACGCTTTCTTTTGGATGATCTTCTGGAATTTCTTTCTGTAATGCCCACTCCTCACACAGTTGATTTTCTTGTTAGAATTTCTTTCTGTAATGCCCACTTCTCACGTAGTTGATTTTCTTGTTGGAATTTCTTTTTGTAATGCCCACTCCTCAGCAGTTGATTTTCTTGTTGTAGGAGACGCACTATGATAGATTTTGATATAACTGATTCTCATCACGCTAGTGTTGCCGAATACAGTATTATTATGCATTATTTATCAGCGATGATATTTACTTATAATTTTACTAAAGAATGGTTGTTTATATTAGTGCGGCGACAGTGTGTCGACAATGTGTATGTAATAGGACGCGAAAAAACGACTCGCTCCATTGTATTAGTCTGTATGGTCTTGTAGAAAGCTTTAATCTGAAAAATTACCGGTACAATAAAATGTTATAATTTTTTTATATAAGGAATTTTTTAAGAAAGCACACAACAAGTATTAATGTCAATAAAATATTGTTATAATTTTTATATAAGGATTTTTTAAGAAAGCACACAACAAGTATTAGTGTATGCAGTGTTGCCATACTTTCGAAAAATCCCTAAAATATACCAAAAATTGAAAATTCGTAGGTTGCCATACTTTCGAAAAATCCCTAAAATATATTAAAAATTGAAAATTCCTTTTCTGCAGTAGTCAAACATGTAGTCAAGAAGAAAATTTCAGAAAGATTCCATATAATCTATGAATAGTTTATTGGAAAATGCCCCGAAGGGGCAGAAAAAAAAAGGTGAATATACTCAAGGAAGGTCTCAAACATTAAAAAGAAAAGTACAAGAATCAAAGAGAAACGTACAAGACTTTAAAATCAATTTTTAAAGCTAAACTATACTTTAACCTTTGAACTTGGAAAAAAAACTCTTCACCAAAAAAGTATATTCCGCAGTATCGCTTACAAAACTAAACCCCTTGCTGCTTACTAACTCTATAACGTTTCAGGTGAACTTCTGAAACGTTCTATGCACCGCCAGATATAGTTTCACAACCCAAATCAAAATGAGGTTGGGTTCCACTGCAAACCACAGTTGTTGGATGCAATCACACTTTCATATTTTCCAATTTGGCCGCTTTTTCTGTACAGGTAAGCCTCGATTAGTACGAGTTCGAATAATGCGATATTCGATTAGTGCGACTTATAAAATTGATACCTTTTTTCAGTTAGTGCGAGCAAATATTCGATTAATTCGAGTTGTAAATATAGACCAGTCTTACTAACAAATGTCTGTCCCCTTTTATGATGTCAATTAACAAATTGATGTTAATTCTCGGTTAGTAAAACCGGACGAGGAGCAGTTCAAGAACAGTCACTTGGCTTTGAAGAGATGAAACACCAGAAAGATGGGCTTTTTGCCGTTAACTGTTTAACAATACTGTACTATTATTTAGCTTTGCTATCGTATATATACAGTATAGTACAGAATTTTCTTTTTTAAAAAGTATCGAAATGGATGAAAGGAAGAACACTTTTGATGATAAAACAGGAAACGAAAAAAGAAGAGGTTAGTGATTACGCTAGAGCAGGGGTGGCCAACCTATGGTACTTGCGCCAAAAGTGGCGCATTGCATGATTAGAAGTGGCGCACAGAACCTCAGAGAAAAATTTTTTAAAATTTCTTATACATTTTATCTATATAGAAATCTGAAATGCCTGTGCCCTACACTTATAACGCAAGAAGAGCTGAATTGATTTTTATGAAACAAATTTTGTTTGTTAGGGGATATATGCAGGAAGGTTTAAAGACAGGTATTGATTATTAAAAATTAATTTTATATATTATAATTGGCATAAATTACTTGATATAAAGCCAAGATGGAAAATAACGCTATTAGACCAACCTAATTGTGTTAGTGAACACGTGACATGTTAACGGGCAATATCATTGGATTACTAAAAGGGCTGAAAAAGAGTATAAGTTTGTATGGCACATCTCAACTAAAAATGAAAAAATTGACGCATGAACCATAAAAGGTTGGCCATCCCTGCGCTAGAGCAAAAAACGTGTGATTGAGCGTCATAAAAGCGGCGCTCAACTTTCGCTTTCGATTTGGCGGTTGGTTTGATGATGGTATGAGACGCAATTCTGGTAAGTTATTAATTTAGATGATGAACAAAGATATAAAATATGAAAATAAATATTTCTTAAACAGTTAGTATTGTGGTTATTCATCGTTAGGTTGGCTAATGGCCGGAATCTCACAAAGCAAGAACCAATTACCATATTTTACATATAGTTAATACTTTGAATAGTGCGAGAAATTCGTGGGACCCATTATTCGCACTAATCGAGGCCTACCTGTAGTTGCTCAGCTGCAGAATATACTTTTTTTTGGTGAAGAGATTTTTTTTTCGAAGTTCAGAGGTTAATTCAGTTTATACACACAGTACAGGTAGTCCTCGACTTTCGACAGGGTTCCGTTCCAACGTCTCCGTCATAAGTCGAGGACTTTTTTAATTCTTGATTTGTTAGATTTCTGTTTTAATATTTTCATAAATTAGGTTTCTATTTAACTTAAAGGTTAAAAATTATAAATGTTTAGATAAATTTCTCTCTCTTAATTTTGTATGTAACAATTTAAGAAATTTTTTCACCAGTAGTAGTAGTTTCCTTACTGAACTTGATAAGGTTACGAGATACAAAAATTGCAACGAGAGAAAAGAACACTTCAATTACTGATTAGTAACTAACATGCCAAAGGCTATGATAAATTAGAAGTGGGTGAATCACACTAGGGGCTATTGCGTATTGTTGAAAATTTGGATGGTTGAAGCTTGTTCACTAACGATGACGCTACAATGCGTATACAAAAGCAATGTGATATATATAGGCGGAAAAGTTGAATTAGAGAATTTTTGGCCGTCGTAAGTGGAGGACTACCTGTACATCAATACTATTTACAAAGTGAATCTGGTCCATAATCAGCAGTTATGACTAGGGTGAAGACAAAAATTCGAATAAGATTCCTGAACACGAAACATGGGGTTTGGTGGATCATCTGCTTAATTCTTTTCTCTAACTCGGCATCATGTCCCAAAAATTTTTGTCGGTTTTTTTTTGTTTCAAGAAATGCCAATATCTTTTTGATAGGACGTAACTGAGGCACATTCGGGAAGTTTTCCTCTCTCGAACGTACTTTATGTCCAAAGTGTCAAATGCGGTGAGAGAGCAAGTGAGATCGGGCCAAAAGATATATTTATCATCTGATGGTTTCTTGAGGAATGGGACCAGTCTTCCCTTTATACACTCTTTTATATAAGTTTTTGTAATAAGAGAGTTGCTGGACGGACGAATGACCTGCATCGTCCCGTTTCCGAAATTGCCAACCATAAAAGCTTAAATTCAGGAACTTGGAAGAGCGCTTATACTTGAATGACGAGATTACGATCACAAGCCTGACGTTGACGTAAGTCTCATTATTGGCAGTCTTCCATCAACTATGATTCGTCATCCATCTCAACTGAACAATCAAATTTTGCTTTGAAAATGATTCTGCAAAGCTTACTCAGTTTTTGCCTTTTGTTGAATTATTTGCATTTCAGAATATTTGCTGCTGAGATAGAAAAAAGATTTAGTGCAGTTTTCCCTAAATTTTCCTTCTTTCAAGATTTAGTTCACATATGGTTGGCTAATGCTGAATTTTCTTCCCAATTTTCGCTGGGTTTGACCAAATGTCCCAAAAGTCAATTCTTTAAGACGGGACTTTTTGTTTCGGTAATCTTTTTAGGCTTTCGATCAGAACCAGCATTTCTTTCCAGGTTTTTTCCATTCTGTTCTTCCAATAATGCAATAAACTATTTTTTGGTATCACCATCTTCACAAAAATATTGATAGAAAATAGAGGTCGTGGAAAATGTTTCACTAAGTAAAACGTGCCAATGACTTATCTTAGTACTTTCATTTAACGTCTCCATCATTGAAATAATGAATTATTTGTTTACTTTGGTTGCAATGTAAGTATGTTTAGAATGTATTATGCATGAGCATATCTAATTTTTTCAATTGGATAAATTTTTGTTTCTAAGGGAGGGTAAAATTTAGTGATCATACCCATAAACACAACAATAATTCTTAAAAAACTCAATCGTAATACCTAAAAACCATCCCTTATTGTTGAACTGAAAGTGAAGAATTTGAATAAAACACTTGACAGATGTGAAGCATGGGCTAGACGACGTTGATTTGTCCTGTTTTGAACATGAATTTCAAATAATATTAGCAGATGTAGATTATACTAGTTTCCTCACAGTCAATTTTTCCTTCACAATTTATAGTTTTTATATATACTCTCAAATCCATAAATCCTCAGATACTCAACTTGTTTTATTTTTTATTTTTTGGTTTCTCTCTACATTTATCATCCAAACGTTCAATATAAATTTCGTCAATTGCTCTTCCTCATCTGCTCCAAATCGCCAAATTATCTCAAAATTAACTTATTGCATCTATCACACGTAAGGTTGCCAACTTTTTCTGGGACAATTCCGGGACAAATAGCTCAAAACTCAATTTTTTAACAGAGCATAGTTAAATAGATTATAATTATATATATTATTATATTCCAATTATATTATAATGTTATGCTCTTGCAGATTCCCCATGATGTCATCTGAGACATCTTATATGATATCATCAATATATCATAGGTTAATGTATATTGGTTAATGTTATTGGTTAACCTATGATGTTAGTACATCAATAGATTGTTGTGAATAACCTTTATTTCGCTACGAGTAAATTTTTTCTACTCTGTAATAACTGAAAATAGTATTAAATAAATAGAACATATATATTCTTATGACGGATGCATAAGTCACCAAAGCGAAATGCCGTTTACGATGTTTTCGATATATATATATGTGGTGACGATGATGTTTTCACACATCTACAGAGTGCTAATTATATTAATAACACATCAGACAGTAAATGAAAACTTTATTACATTTCAAAACCAAAAAACATGGCGGCCGACAACCCATGTTGCCATGCCATCTGAATAAAAATAAAATAATTAATATTTAAAATAATTATATTTGATTATACTATATATATATATATATGTGTGTGTAAGGAGGCAAAGAGATGTAAAATTATTTCACAATTTTAAATGAAGAAGAGACAAAGAAGACACAACACCCAGTCAGCCAGGACGCCACATACCAAATTAGTTTATTTTTCTTTTCCTCTCTCCCCGTTACAACGAACCGTTTTTTGTTTACATAAGAGCCGAGAACCGACTTCTCCCGACAAATATTTTACATCTTACAATTTAACAACTTAAAACTATAAAACATTTATTTTTTCCTATATTCTCCCCCCTGCAAAGATGAGGTTATGGGGAATAGATATAAGATAACATAAATTCTAGAAATATAAAACTAAACAATAAAGTAATAGAAAATGGAAAATAATCACAAAATGACAATAACATTATAGATGATAATTTAAAAATTATAATTACTTGTACAAAAAAAAATTTTTTATAACCAAAACTCGAATTCTTAGAAGGGTGAATTGATGTTTTCTCGTTATCATCATTAAGAAAAGGATTTGTATTAAAATTTAAACACGGTTGTTGTTCACTGTTATAAGGTAATATTTGTGATGTAGCTATATCTGAACAAAATTGTTTAAAAGGATTTTTAAATTGATATTCAAAAGGATTTTTATTAGTATTTATAGACTTAGAAGTATTATTATCATTGAACGGATTTGTGGAGCAATAACACATATCATTGTCAATAACCTCTGTCATTCTCATCATTAAAATATGAGAAAATGGGATTGAAAGATGACAATGAATCATGTTCAAGGGAAATATGGTTAAATTGTGTGTTTGCCTTTAATTGAAAAGAATGTGATGAATGGAATTATTTCAATTTATTAACATGAAATATATCAGTTTTTTTATGTAAAACTTGATTAGGTCTATCTATTTCAAATGTTACTTGCGAAGGTTGAGATAAAATGGTAAACGGGCCTTGAAATTTCGGAGTAAGCTTCTTCGTATTAGGGTAGAAAAATGTCTCCACTAATACTTTGTCACCGACTTTAAATTTTGAAGGAGGATGATTTTTATCATACCTTTTTTTATTCTTAAAATGAATCTATTTATTCTTTTCAAAAGTTTGCTTGCGAGCTTCTTCAATAGGGGGATAAATATGAGTATCTGGAAAAATGTCATTTTTTGGAGATATACCTAACATTAAGTGCTTGGGAGGAAATCCAGTACTTGAATGAGGGGTGGAGTTATATTCATCTACAACTTCAGTCATTAGTTTTGGCCATGCAATGTTTCTTGTAGAATTAAACTTGCATCTTAATCTGTTAATTAAGATAGAGTTAGTTCTTTCCACAAGTCCATTTGTTTGTGGTCTGTGGGATGATGTAAGTAATCTTTTTACTCCATTTTTTTCCAAAAACCTTTTATACTTAGGAGAAAGAAAGGAAGGTGCTCTATCACTCAAAAGCATCTTTGGTTTCTGAAATTGAAATATTTGTTTAAGGCAATTTATATATGTGTCAGCCGTAGTAGATTTACCTGGGAACGTCCAGACAAATTTACTGTGGTGATCTATTAGGACGGAATCAGATTTTTAGAAGAGCCTTTATAATTTAATCCATCTTTTTTCAAGGCTGATTGATTTTATCAATCAGCCTTGAAAAAAGAGTAAACAGCACTAAATCATTTAGAAATGAACAATCAGATTTGCAATAAAAATTTTAAATTTTGTGAAGAAAAAGGAATATTTGTTTGAGGCAATTCATATACGTGTCAGCCGTAGTAGATTTACCTGGGAATGTCCAGACAAATTTACTGTGGTGATCTATTAGGACGGAATCAGATTTTTAGAAGAGCCTTTATAACTTAATCCATCTTTTTTCAAGGCTGATTGATTTTATCAATCAGCCTTGAAAAAAGAGTAAACAGCACTAAATCATTTAGAAATGAACAATCAGATTTGCAATAAAAATTTTAAATTTTGTGAAGAAAAATAATTATTTGGCGTTATGACAATATTTCAGACAATCTAAGGAGAAGAGGAAATTTATATCAACTAGAAAATCATTACACGATCCATTATCTTAAACCTCAGTTATACTGGGCGAGATTACTAGTTACTCGTTGCTACAAAACTCGCTCAATGTAATAACGCTGTCAAGTTAACTGGCCTCTCGCTTTGCTGCAGCAAGTAAAGTTGAAAACCGGGCTATTTTCTGGCTATTCGTTCGATTTTTTCCCTCTAGCTAGTAAAATCGCTCCGAAAACTGGGAAAGTCGAGAGAAGATTCTTCATATTATCATCAAATTGTCAAAATAGTCTTCTTTTCTTCATTAGTCTTCCTAATAGTTGAAAATACTTCATAAATAAATAGAAAATTAATATGTGGCAACATTGTAGGAATCTCTGTTGAGTGAGTAAGGGAGTTTTAATAGAGCTAGTTACAACACGTTCACGACTTTTCTTTGCCAGCGAGGTGCTAGTAACCTCGCCCATTGCAATTGAGGCTAGTGATCTCAAGTAACCTCCTGGTTTGTTCGGCTTCACTTCAGTACAATTCGGCTGTGCTCAAAAAAGTGATTTACAAAGTAGTTATATGTAGTATTAAATCCTTAATAAACAATTTTATGATTTAATTAATTAAAAATATTCATAATTTTGCAGTAATGCGACTTTTACTATGGATTTTATTAAATGAGAGAAAATACTGTATATTTTTTTTATTGACTCAAATGCGATCATTTGAAATTCTCTACTAGTTATGAATTTGAAATTTTTTAAAAACGAAAAAAAAAAATACTTTTAAGATAATTTATATATTAAAATGTTTCGAATAAAAAATTTTTAAATCATTATATGAAATAATAAATTTTTCTAAAATAAAGAAATAATTTTTTCTATTAATTTAAAATGACAAGAGAAATTTTAAGAATTACAGGATATTGGCCGAATATAAAATGAACTTTACTGCTAATACTATCTTCAAATTTTATATTATGAATAAAAAATACGATTTATATTATAAAAATCAGATTAAAATAAATGTTTTACTAAAAACTGGTAAATTTAATGCCGTTTTCTTTTAGATATAAACTCTTTAGTCACTTTTGGACAAAATTAAACTGAACACAATCAGAAATGGCCAGAAATTCACTTATTTATTTAAGAAATTGTTCCAGAAAATTTTCCCTTTGTTAAAATTGCTGACGAAACATTCCTAAAATTTCATGATATGAATGTGGATAAGGCAAGTTTACGGGAAAAGAATTATAATAATTATTAAAATAAATATACTGAAATTGCAAAATGATGCTTTCAAATAATTATAATTTTAAAATTTATTTTTGTATTAATAGTTATAGCTATAAATAAAAAAATTAAATTCTAGAATTGCTATCAGAGTATTTTTTGCGATAAATATCTGTGTGCATTGAAAACGTTTTCCATTAATAAACTAGTCATGTCCTTTATTCACAGTTTCTTTTTTTTTTTTTTGAAAATTTATCATTAACACTGCAATTGAACGTGATTTTTTCCTTTTGGGAAATCCTGTAGTTACTACAAAGAATTGAGAGATTTTAGAGCCATAAAATGTTATTAACTATTATAAATACAGTATTAAAACTGGAAAATTCTAATTATTCTAAATATTTAAATTGGAAAATTCTATACAGTAATTAATAGAGTTTCCATAATGTATAGTAAAAAAAGTTTTGACAAATTAACTTTTTATTATATTAAATCTGATTGTTAAGAATGAATGAAATATTTTAGAATAAGGGTGGGCAACCTTCGGCCCGCGGGCCATATAATTTTATTATATCTAATACCAACGCTGTGTATACTTACATATCTGTAACTTCTCTTTTTTAAATAAATACTATTAATTGTTGTTTTTGTTTTGGCCTGTGGCCCACCATAAATTTTTCTATACAGCCCCTGTTTTTGTTTTGGCCCGTGGTCCACCATAAATTTTTCTATTCGGCCCCCTACAAAAGAAGGTTGCCCACTTCTGTTTTAGAAGATAGACAGGTAAAAAAAATTATTATGTTTATGAGAAAAAATATTATAAATACTATATTTAAAATTTCCATATTTTCATTCTACCTATCGACTTAGCTCTGTGTAACAAATATTATTTTTTTAATTATGAATTTAGCTTCTTTTTTCGGTAAGAAACAACTGGTTAGAATTGTTTTTGCTTAGATATTCGTATCTATTTGTACTTGTAGTTGCGCTTATCAAGTATTTTTTTCGATACTTGATCCTTATATAATATATAATTTATATCTTATGAGTAATAGACCAATAAAATACTATACGCTTATGTTTCGTCAACAGATAAATTTATCTATAGCTTTTTAGCATTTCCTGTTTTTATCAATAATCTTTAATACTTACTTAGCTCACGTAACAGGAAAAGTGTTTTAATCGATTAAATTTCGGCCTATTGGAGGTCCTCATCAGTATTCTCTTACTCAACGTATATTTAGAATAAAGTAATAAAGAAAGCAATTAGTCCTAAATTCTTTAGAATATGTTTCCGTTATTTTAAAATCTGCAACACCGCTAACATAATCAGAAAATTCTTAAAATCATTATTATATACGGTTCAAAATTAATAAAATTTTTCGCATATTATTTTTGCGCACCAGGCCGTTATCTTGAGGTGTTGTTATTAAATAATAATCCAGCCAAGAACGACAATCATACCCAATACTATATGAACATACAATGGACAAAATTATAAAGAAAATTACTAAGACAAACCATACAGACACGTCTACAAGAGGAAAAATACTATATTTGCGAATTTAAGAAATGACAAAGATAAAGTGAGCGACATGAGAAGATCAGGAGTATATGCGATACCAGTCTATAACAATACACTACAAACGGCTGAACAATATATAGGTAGAATAAAAATATGTCTTACTACTAGAGTTGAGGAGCATAAAAAAGATATAAAAAGTTGTAAAATAACTACTGCCTTGGCTACTAAAGCATACAAAGAAGACCTATTCGTATATTAGGACAACGCCAAAATAATAAGACCAATCGCATCTAGTGTAGGCGGCAACCTGCAGAAGCCATCGAAATTGAAAAAAGAAGAGGCAAAATGGATATTATCAACGATAATGACCCGGAAAACCTTCCTTTATCATGGCGCTGGTGCGCAAAAATAATGATGTCAATATAATGCAATAAAGAGAAACGTCAGAGATAGATGACATCATTGTCGAGCCAAAAACATTCCCGGTCGACAGCGAGAATCCCGGTTAATTTTTTATAATAAAGATTCATTTATTCCGTCAATATACTCGTACATAAATTACTAGTATCTGATTATTATTATAAAATTTTTAATTTTTCCATAATTTTTTTTCAATTACTTTATATAGTATTTCACTGGTTAAACATTATACTAACTGTGTTTTGTATTCTATTGTTCTGCATTGAAAGAAGAAAAGCAGTTTTTATATTATATATAGATACAATATTAGAAAAGCTCAAATGAAAATTTCTTTCTTCAGTCATCTAATATTTTAAGAATATAGTTCAAGTTTATAAAACTGAAATCTAATCTAGGTTACAATTACTTTGAACATAATCGATTCTGAATTCATTTTATATTGGAATTTAAAATCAGATTAATTACAGATCAAAATGATAAATTTATCTATAATCTTTAATATCATATAAAATATTGACATTTATCAATATTTTGTAGCATTGCGTCATGGTGAAGTCATACGATGTAACAATAATGCAATCTTAGATTTTGTGACTAATTCAAGAATTATCATCATTACAACGAAGAACTTGCATATCCATATCATTATCTTTCGAGCCAATGATCCGTCCTTAATTACTCTCCCGAACCTTAATAGTACATTACATCATTAAACAATCCCAGTTAACTCAAATTCAAGCAAAAGTTTAATGGATTAAGTATATATTTTTATTAGTGCCCCCAAAATACATCAATCCCAGGGAAAATTTTAATTCAGGGCATTATTCTATGTTAGCTATAGGATGATATGAATTCATTTTGCAAAGTTTGGTCCAGATATAGATTTACTAGTTTTTTAGTGTTTCCATTTGAAAATGAAATAAAAGATATACGAATAAGATTTGTCTAGTCGTTAGTCTGCACAATAACTTGCATAAATATTATCCTATTTGAAAAAAATCACCCATATTATTGGATCCTTCTAGAAATTAAAATTGATAATAATCAAAGATAATATCTGTCTGACTGTCTGCTTATCACAAACAATATTACATGTAAATATTATCCAATTTGAATGAAATTCAGACTTTATATTATATGGATCTACTAGAGACTCACATACACAAGAAATAATCGAAATCGGTTCATCGTTACTGACATAATAATGATCTAATTTTAATAATTTCCAATTTACAAAACAGATAAAATTGAACAATGGAAAGGGTTATGTAATCGAGCCATTGCTCTTAATTAACTTGTTTTAGCATGTTTGAAAAATATTTGGAAGAATATTAATTATTATATATTTAGTGTAATTACATTAATTAATGCAATTGGATAAAAACTATCAGATATTATATATATCGAATCATCATCCTCATTAACTATTTTCATTTGAATTAACCAAACATTTGAGATTTGATAGCGATAAACACTTTTACACTTAATAAGGATATTAATATAGAATTCCTTTGTTATTCAGTCATTATCTGCAATATTTCTACTTTTTAATGAGATATTTATTATCTAGGTTTCAAATCTGTGTTTTTTCTCTTTCTTTTAGATAGAAAAGGAAAGGTAAGTCATAGGTATTCTTAAAATTTTTGAAGATTATGAGAAAATACAAATATTTTAAAAATAATTATATCTTTAAACTATATCTGCCTTTCAGTTTTACTTTTTGAATTCTCTTTATCAATTTTTAAAATAATTTTTATATTTTTTCATATTTTAAACAACCAATTAAGAGAAAAGATAAAACATTTATTTTTTGGAATATAACTTAAATTGATAATTTATCAAGACTTTCTTTACATTGAAACATTTTTTTTAATATTTTCTTATAAATCTGTTTTAAATCAAACCATAGAAATTTATTAGAAAAACTTTTGTTAGAAATAAATATTAAAAAGCATTGGTTCTCTAAACGTAAACAGGAAATTCAGAATACTTTTAAGGAAAATATTTAAAATTATTGTTATAAATAAATAACTTTTTTGAGAAGGAGAAGGTGGTGGGAGGTCGTGCCGGTTTGGGAGTTTTCTTTTAATTGTGATGGGTTTAGGACAATTAGAAACATCAAAGATAGTAGCAGCGCACAGTGAATAAGCCTTTTACACTTAAGTTTGGATCCATGAACTGACTTGGTTCAAAGTGATATTCTCATAATTGATATTTTCCAGCTACATCACTTGGCTTAAGACCTGAAAAATCGCATCCATTTCTTACATCTATAGTTACAAATATAATTAATTAATAAACTAATAGTTATTACAAAAAATATGGTTATATTGAACTTTGGGGGACTCAACAGCGTGAATCGAGATATGGGTGACGTAACTTAAGATTTGCATGCAGACGAAAAGATATATTATTCGCCTGATTTCCAGTCCCCTTAAGTTCAATAGAACAAAAAATATAATTTAATTTTTCCATTTAGTAGTTGAAAAAATTCTGCGAGTAGCAAATAACTTTAAACAACAAACTAATACATTTTGACACCCGTTAACTTTTTTCTTCTAATATCTTTAAATTTTTTGTAATGGAAAAATAGATGATTGACACTGAATGTAAAAAGCAAATGCAATGTTTGAAAATTATGGAAATTATAAGGAATTAAAACTAAATTACAATACAATATTTCTTTTATGATTATAATAATTTCATATTTAACATTTATTATAACATTTGAAAGTTTCATATATTTTTAAATTGTTTATTATTAACATTTTAATAAGTTAAATTTATAATAATGTAAAAAGTATTAAAAAAGTTAATTTATAATCATTAAATTATTTTTTTTACTTCCTCAATTCCACACGAAATTCTCCTAATAGTTTAAATAAATATTATCATTTGTTCAAATTTAAATACAGGTTTTAATTAAAAGAAAATCATATAACTAAATGTTTACTGAATGTTTCGTCTCATTGATATGACCATAAACCAGTGTAGTATTTTTACAGTACAGGTAGGTCTCGATTAGTGCGAATAATGGGTTACACGAATTTCTCGCACTATTCGAAGTATTAACTATATGTAAAATATGGTAATTGGTTCTCACTTTGTGAGATTCCGGCCATTAGCCAACCTCACGATGAATAACCACAATACTAACTGTTTAAGAAATATTTATTTTCATATTTTACATCGTTGTTCATCATCTAAATTAATAACTTACCAGGAATTGCGTCTCATACTATCATCAAACCAACCGCCAAATCGAAACCATAAGAGCGAATCGAAAGAGGAAGTTGAGCGCCACTTTTATGTCGTTCAATCACATCCATTTTTTACTCTAGCGTAATCATTAACCTCTTCTTTTTTCGTTTCCTGTTTTATCAATCAAAGTGTTCTTCCTTTTATCCATTTCGATACTTTTTGAAAGAGAAAATTCTGTACTATACTGTACTTTATGTATACGATAAAAAGCTGAATAATAGTAATGTTAAATAGCTAATGGCAAAAAGCCCATCAGTGTTTCACCCCTTCAAAGCCAAGTGACTGTTCTTGACTTCGAAGGGTTACTAACCGAAAATTAACATTAATTTGTTAATTGACATCATAAAATGGGACGGACATTTGTTAGTAAGACTGGTTTATGCTTACAACTCGCATTAATCGAATATTTGCTCGCACTAACTGAATCTATGCTTACAACTCGCATTAATCGAATATTTGCTCGCACTAACTGAAAAAAAAGGTATCATTTTTATAAGTTTACACTTAGTGTTTCTGATTTCCCGGCCTTTGAATCATTTTTATAAGTAGCACTAATCGAGGCCTACCTGTATTTTTGCAAAGTCGCACTAATCGAAATCGCATTATTGGAACTCGCACTAATCGAGGCCTTGCACTAATTGAATATTGCATTATTCGAACTCGCACTAATTGAGGCCTACGCACTAATCGAATATGGTATCAATTTTATAAGTCGTACTAATCGAAATCGCATTATTCGAACTCGCACTAAACGAGGCCTATCTGTATAATAATAATTGCATTTCCAAATCTTCCAATTAAGTAAGAGCTGTATTGTACATATATGATATTTATACGATCTAAATATAAATGTACTATATTTTGGCAATATTTAATAATAACAAGCAATACAAATAACTTAAATATTTAATGTATCATACATTTTTCTTTTCAGCAGAAACTAACTTCCTTTCTTCAATCTTTCATATTGTTGTCGAAAGAAGATTTTTTACTAGGCCATACTGTTTGGTATTACGCAACCTATAACAATTAGGGCTTAATGAAAAGAAAAATTATCGCTATAAAAGGTTTTGATGCTTATACGGCATTTAATCACGACGTGCTTCATCTAATTATTTTATTTTACAAATTATCAATCATATTTTTATTAATTTTGATAATATATTGTTAGTACTAAATATTATATACTGCTTATCTAGTTTAATGATTTTTATGAAATTCCATTCAGGTTATACAAAAGCTACTTATTTTTTGCTGCTTATGGATGAATTAATTATTTCGTATTTCATAAAAAAAACGATAAATGCTATACAATAAGTAAGTATTATTTATACACAATATAGTCACTATATTAAGAAGGGATTGCTTTTTCAAATATTGATTTTCTGTAATTCATGAATCTATAAAAATGTTCTACAGTATATGATTTGGCAGATTATATTTTATCTGTATAAATTAGAATATGTTGATTTTGATTTCTGGTGGGAAACAACAATCAGAAATAATTAATATAAATTTTTGGAACATATGATTTCAAAAATTTAAATGGTAGATTATATTTTTTATTAATTTTTTTCTTATACGAAAATGATGTTTGATAGCACATAAATTAGAAGTGATAATCAGGAAAGTTAGCTCAATCAATTTACATAATTCAATTTTATCTGATTTTAAAATTTAAAGAAAGCTTTATGTAGAATATATAAATAAATATCAGGATTGATATAGTGGTAATGATAGATTTCATAATGATTCTAAGATCTAAGTTAGTTATTGATTATTTTTATTACAATAATATTATAGCTGAAATTCAACTCTCAGTAATTTTTATTATAGATTAAACATTATTAATCTAACATTTATATTCAAGAAAAATGTCTAATAGTACACAGATTACCAAATTTGAAACTTCAAATCCAAAAATAACTAGAACAATTTGAAAAATTTTTTCTTTTTTCGCCTCTGCTTTTCTGCATAAAATTGTACCTTTGCATCATACAATCGATTACAACCAAATTTCTAATATAGATGTTTTTTTACATCATATAAAAGTTAAGATTCCAACTGGCCCAAAATTTCAAAAGTATCTAATGATATGCAGATATATTGTTATTGGAAATTTTTTCTATAAAGAAATCAGTTTTCGTTTAAAAATAAAAGCATAAATATTACAAAACGTCGAATATGCAAGAAAAACAAACCATTTCTTAAGTGTTTGTGTAATTTGCACAAAAATTTAGAAAGCAGCTATTACACTACTATCAGTTAATGATAAAAGATGAAAACAAAATAAAAATGTCAAACCAGTCAGCCGTTTCTAAATTATAGCAAACATCCTATTTTTACAGTAGGCCTACTTGATTTATTTTTTTTTTTATAAATTAGATGCTTAAGATTTATAAAAAATAGCATAAATAGGCCTATCTATGTGATCTTTTATACTAATGATCTCAAACTCGCGGCCCGAAACACACTCTTTATGGTGGCTCCAGTCACGTTTATTATTCATTCATCTGCATCATTAACTAAATGTCTTTTTATATAATAGTACAGTCAAACCTCTTTAAGCCGCCCCTCTATAAACCGCCACCCTCGTTATTACGCTCTTTATGGTGGCTCCAGTCACGTTTATTATTCATTCATCAGCATCATTAACTAAATATCTTTTTATATAAGAGTATATGAAAAATATTTAGAAAAAATTACGACCTTTTTTGTGAAATATTTGAAAATCACTTTAAAGTTTTTTTTTTTAATAAATTTTATTGAAATTCAGTAAAACAATAATTTTTATAAATTAAAGTAGAAGTTCTATATTGAAAAATTCTAGCATTTATAAATGGTTTTATAATTTTGAACATGAATTTTGACACATCAATTTAAGGAAAATTAAAATGCAAATAATAAAACATAATCAACCTTACAGACTATTTAGTTCATGTAAAAGTCTTTCTTTTTCCATAAGGCATTAATTTTAAACCCGACCCCCAATCAGAGATGTTTAAAATGGCCCTTCGAAGACAATGAATTTGAGATCGCTGCTATATACCATTTATAATAATATCGAGTCAAAACAAAATACAGTTTTTTCTATATAACTTCAATTGTGTGATATCTCTTCTTATAATACCTTGAAATTAAAAAATAGCGAGCTGTTTTAGTGGAATTAATGAAGCGTAGATGATGTCACAAGTATCTCTTCTTATAATACTTTGAAATTAAAAAATAGCGAGCTGTTTTAGTGGAATTAATGAAGCGTAGATGATGTCACAACACAGTCAGTTTCTTCAGTCTCGTTTTTAATACCTATCATATAAATCATTTTTTACTGCAAAGTATGAACTGAAATACAAGAATAAAAGACTTCATATTTTGAATTTATATATTAAGGAAAAAATAAAACTGAAATAATTAAAATTCCCAATTGTTATAAATCATTTTGACATAAATTTTCCTATTGTAGTCATGATAATGGATTGCCAATAAGTTCATCGGTAATTACTGTAATCTATTGTATTCTTTCCATTTATAGTATAATAAATAAACATTAACAGATGTAAACATTTATTTCAAATTTCTAAATCAGCATCATTAAGTTTCTGCAGTGACGTTTCATTGATTCACATTTGGTTATAAGCAAAACAATTAAAAATTTAAACTGTTTATTTTAGCAAATGAAAATTCAATACTTAGACTAGCAATAATTACGCTTCTGCATAATTTGAAAGTTAAAAAGTGCCTATTTTTTGTTTATAACAGAAAAATATAATAATATTTATCTTTGAATTAATTTTTTTTAAATAATAATATTTTTATTTGTAAGTTTTCGAATAAAGATGAGCATTTTGTTATTTTCTGTCTGATAAATTTCAATGAGCTCAACAACATTCAAATTCAGGAAATTCGAGAATTATAAAACTGGATATATTTTTTGGATATTTTGAAAATTCTAAATTAATTAAAAATATATATTAAATTCTAAGTTAATTTAATATATACTGCATACAGGATATAAATAACTTAAAAGGAAATTTTAAATTGATGATAAATTGGAAAATTATCTAATTCGTAACGAATTATTCGGAAAAATAAACTAGTTTTAGTTAATAAAATTATTATAATTAACAGAAAAAGATAAAAATTTAGAACATAAATTTTATTTATATATAGTAAAAACGTGGAAACATTTTGTAAAAATCATCGAATGTTTCATTTTTCTCCTCTAATTAAAATATTTTCCTAGATCGAGTCAGATGATATTTAATACATAATTAAAGTTCGAAAGTAGCAAATCAATCTTAAATGAGAACATTAAGACATTTAAGTTTTTATTACTTTTAAGTCATTGTTTTACAAAAACATGGCTGTAAATATTTACATTGTTCATCAGTGCGTAATCACAAAACTGTATTTTGAAATCGAAGAATTGTCGAGTATTTCAATTTTAGGGATTTGTTTTTATTTTTACGTATTTAAGAAACGTATCTATTAATTTTTAGTACGCTACCTGCTTAATTTAAGAATATGGCTTTTTTTTTTTTTATTTAAGAAACGTATCTATTAATTTTTAGTACGCTACCTGCTTAATTTAAGAATATGGCGAACATTTGAAACATTAAAATGATAACATATCTGAAGTAATTTGTAAACAACATTATGATTATTCAAAAGGATTTTAGATATACAGTCAAACCTCTTTTAGCCGCCACCATCGATTCGAAGGTCCTCTCTGGCGGTAAAGGAGGGTGGCGGTTTATGGAGGGTTTATGGTAACATGTGAGAAAACATGTATAGACTAGAATGACATTGTTTCATTTAATTAAAGGTGATCAGAAATAAATTGCTGAGTAGCAGAAGGAT